>PVIR01004125.1:0-81995 GCA_004026965.1 Petromus typicus | reverse complement strand
TTTTTTTTTTTTTTTTTTTTTTTTTTTTTTTTTTTAGGTTTTTTGAGACAGGGTCTTGCTTTTGTGGTTCAGGCTGGCCCTGAGCTCAGCCTCCAACTCACATCACAATCCTCCTGCCTCTGCCTCCCGAGTGCTGGGATTACAGGCGTGAGCCACCACGCCCGGCACTGTGGTATGTGGTACTGGTTGCTGCTGGGTGAGGGTCTCCACACCCAGTATTGTTATGTGGTTACCAGGGAATTGAACCCGGGCCCTTGTACTTGCAAGACAGGCGCTGGAACCACTGAGCTAACTCCCCGGCCCCAAGCCATTGTTTTTTATTATTTTCATTTGGATTATCTTATCGTTGTTACATGTCTAAGTATCACTTGCAAAGAGTTCTGAGTATTGTCTCATGTTGTGCAACTTAATATGATTGAAATAAATAGAATATTATAGAAATGCTTAAAATATTATCTTCTAATTATAACAGTGTAATTATTAAATCATCACACTCAAGCCATCTACCACCACATCAAAATTCATTTTCTTCACATGTCAACAAACTTCCTTTGTTTTCTGAAAAGGATATATAGTAAATAAGCCCCCAAAGATTTTCATATATATGAAGAATGATAAATTTGATTTACATTTATTAATTTTATTAGGGAGAATATTCCCTAATAAAACAAAGAACTGAAATTATGCAATATTGTCATGGAGTTAAGAAAGCATCTAGTTATGACAGCCACTGACTTAAGGAGCAGACTCTAGCAATAATTGCATTTCTGTGCTTTTCTTTTAATTTCACTACCTGACGATACCTGAAAGCTGTAGATTTTATTTCAGAATCCCATTAGGTACCATTATGAGATCCTATTTCCTGGGGTTTTAAAATCTAATTGTCAGTCAGTGTGTTACAGTAAGCCTAGCTTTCCTTTGATTCTCATGGCTCTTTGCGGTGGGAAAAAACAAAAGAAGTATGTTCCATCATCCTGTCAAGGAGATTTCTTAACAAATTACCTTTCCCTTCAAAAAGAAAACACAGAGACTTTTTTGTTGCTTTAACAATTCTTAGAGTTCATATTCTCCTTTCTAAGTTATTAAAGTGAACAAAAATGAAAGCCCGCAGCTTCCCAAAGATTTCCTGGCAACTGATGGCCTGTAGATTCACGGAGAAATTTAAGTATTTAACAACTCTGAATAAGTCATTGATGCTTCTTGAAGGATGGTTAGGTACATTCATAAACCTCAGATTAACCTAAGAAAATAAGATACTCAACAGAGATGTCATTTGACCTGCAAGAATATTTGATTTAAAGATTGAAAATTGATTTATTTCCTTTTCCTTTAGCTATTTTGTAAAGAAAGCTATTCCCTCTGTTGATTTTTTTAAAAAACTTCATAACTATTTTCTACTTCTAGCATATTGCCGAATGTTTTTCATATTTCTTTTAAACCACACATTCTTTTCATTCCAGCCCAATTAAATCTGGATTGCCATTAAGCCTTACCATTTCTACAACTCCAGTGAACAATTCATAATCACTGGAAGATGAAGTCACATATTAAATTAGCTGGACATTTTTGCAAACCTGGTGTAAGTATATTTAGAGTTGAATTGATTCACATCAGAACAAGTTTTATAAGAAATAATATATTTTAGATTGTTATAATTCATAGATTTCTTATTGCTTTTCTATTATATGTAGGACTACTCTACATGTTCAAAATAAAAGTTCTTCAAAGATCACATAAAAACAAGCCTTTGCTAAAGGAGCAAGATAAATGATTGCTAGTACTGTTTATCACATTCCCTGGTGAATGGGTGAGGAAGAAAAGATGATACATTTGTCTTCCTGCAAAATCTTAAAGATTTTAGTCATTTGCTTTTCCATACTTTGAATCTGGAGAACTGCTTTACACATGGCCTCAAACAGATCTGTCAAAACACACTGACCTGGCCCTGTTCCCAGTCTGGGAGTGAGCACAGCGTGTCTCTTTCTGCCTTCCATACAGCAGTCGTGCTGCAATTTTTTCAGATTTTATTAGACTTTATTAGGTTGTGTAACTGGGGGCTCAGTACTCAGTTCCCCTCACACAGTCTGTCGTACACTCTCCTGGTCTGCATTTGTACTTGCCCCTCTAGCAGCAGTGGCACCAGCATATAAAAGTACAATATGATATACACCGTGGTTACAACTCACCTGCAGCTAAGCAACCCCTTCCTTGTTGCATTTCCTATGTATTCACAGTCATAGAAGGGATCAGCATAGTCAGTTTTGCCTCATAATGGTAGAAATAAAGGGGGGGGGGGAAGTAATGGTACAATTTCTTGAAGATGAAAAATCTGGAGTCAGATGACACCAAAGAGACTCCTGAAATAAGGTTAAGATGTTCCAATTATTATTAGAAGTTAGGAAAAGATTTAGTCAGTGAAAAGAGGATTTTTTAATCAAAACTCCTCTGAACGGTGATGTATCAAACACTGACTTTACTTTTAAAAAGATATGATTCATTTACAATTCACAACAATATAATGACATGAAAATGAGCACTTCTAAAAAAAAGAAAAGAATAACACCACCGACACCATCTGAGGTTTCCAAGGTGCCCTAGTCAGTAAGTAGTTAAAATGGTATTTAAAACTCAGGTTTTCATGGCTCCAAAATTGATGGTCACTATCCTCAGAAAGTTCATTAAAACCTGTAATTTTAAGCTCATAGAAATGTAAACAAGATAAATTCTAGGGAGAGAAAATAAGAAATTTAGATTTTATGGTAATAGTCTTCTCATTTTAATACATATCTGCTTACAACACTTTCCCTTGGCTTGTTTGACCCCTAAGACATTGATAAATGCTTAAGCACAAGCATTTTATTTTGTATACTGTGCTGAACTGACTCTACTTTAGGCTGATGTTTTAAAATATAAATAAAGTATAAACGGGATTGAAATATGCCATGAGTTCCTGCTAGACAAACAAAGATTTAGAACATCAGCATATCACATTATGAGAAAAACCAGACATGAATATCAGATCAGGCACCATCGTCTGAAAGGCAGAAAGCAAACAGGTTTAGTGGCTACTTTTCTCCAGTGATTAGGTCAAAGAAATGAAGTCATGATAAGATGATACATTTACATTAACACTTGGTGACTTGGGTCTAGAGATTCACTTTGGTTGTGACAGTAGAAATTAAACACATAATTTTTAAGGAAATTTTTTTGTTATTAAGCATTTATTTGTCAATAAGTTGACTAAATAATTCATTGCCTAAGCTAGGGCACCTCGAGATGAATAGGGCTATTAATGGTATTAAGAAGCAATAGTCATGATGTCCTGGGTAAACTGGGATATGGCCCTCAATTGATACAGTGCCTATTTCAGGTTTAGAATTATTTCATTCACTTGGAAAGCACACAAAAAATTTGGAAGATGATTTCAAACCTTGACAATACTGTTAGCGAAATACAATTTACTCATGGTGCATGTAGAAAATAATCCAAAAGGGGATATGATTAACTGCTGAGCATAAATTACTTCTGTAAGTACTATGATAATTTCCATGAAGGCAAATTCCTGTGGAAATGCTTCATGTTGGAAAAACAAATTAATTGAGTACTGGATTCTGGAAAATATACAAAGAAAAGCTAAATGCTTTATAGCTTTATTAACTATTTTAAACTTTTTCCCACATAATTAATAACCCTACAAGACCACAAAAGAATAATAAATAGATAAAAATTCAATGTTATAACAGAAAGCTGAGTTATTTATTTATTGTTCTTAAAAATACCTAATATGTAAGTTGGAAATATTAATATTTCATACATAATGTCTAAATAAATTTGTCAAAATATACATTGCATTTAGTGACTCCGCTGTAGAAAAACTATATTTAAAAACCTATTGCTTCAACCTGCTGATAACAGATAACTCATACTCTGTTTCTTCAACAAGACTGTGCTCTCATTAAGACAAATCTGAAGGCAGAGGAGCATTCCAGTGATGCAGCCCAGGGGGCAGGGCTGTGTTCTTGGACCCAGGCTAGGCTTCAAGTCAGGCTTTTCTATGATAATTCATTCTGGAACCCAGACAGGAGTCATCTCAGGCATATTTTCAAGATTAGACAATGGAACATAAGTAGAACATGTTAACAATATACCTGTCAAACAGGAACCATATAAAATAATAAAAATAAGGGCCAGGGATTTAGCTCATTGGTTGTAGCATCAGCCTTTCAAGTACAAGTTCCCAAATTCAAACCCTAGTACCAACAACAACAGCAACAACAATAATAGTGATAATTATGATAATAGTAGTAGTACTATAAAGTATAACACAAGGCAAAGTATTTAATAAGAATAAAGCCTAAAGGAGCTGAGAATAAAAATAAACCTCATCATATAAAACTTGCATTGACCAAAGACTTAGAAGAGGATTATTAGCAAGTAATATGTAAGCAGCTAAAAACAAAGAGAAGATCACTAGGAAAGGCCAAGCAGATTGAAAAGCATTAAGATATTATAAAAGGGGATAAAGCAATCCAAAATATAAGATAAAAAAAGAATCCTTACACAATTTAGAGTCACAATGGTAAAGCAGCCATGGTAGTAAAAACATCGGTTGCCAAAGAGAAAAACAAAAGGAGGGAAAACTGCTGAAGGAGACACCTATACGGCTAGTAAATCTTGGATGCAAAGAGCGCACGAAGCCACAGCGGGTTTGCGGCAAAGGCGTGTAGACTGGGTCACGGCGTTTGGGCACAGGCCTTCACTGACATGTTTTTTTTTTTTAATTGAAATATTTATTGATACATTACAAATACACATCATGATTGCATTCAACAATGAGAATTTGTACCAGTATATAAATGGACATACGTTGAGGATATCCTCACCGACATGTTTTTCTAGCGGGAGTTGGAAACAGACTCAAGCCTTCCTTCACACTACTGAAACAGCGGGTTCAGTTGTCCGTCAGGATAAACCCTTCCTTTCCATTAGTTTTTAATCCTGGGAACGACACCAGCTTCTCTCTTCCACATAAGCAGTGTGTATCTTTGAGAAAGTCAGTTTGTTTTGTGGCAAAATCACCAGTCCAAGTGTTTATGAGGAGTAGAGTAGTTTCCCGTGAGTGAATAATTTTTTACTCACTTACAATATTGGCGTTATTTGTCTCTAGGATGGGGAAAACAACAACAAAAAAAAACTTTTTAGAAAATTTTTCCCATAAACTTAAAAATTTTTGGAGCAAAAAAAAAATCTTGTTTGCATTGATGATTAAATATTAGTCAAAAGTCTCTAAACATTTTAATCTGTGACATTACGAGAATAAATATATACATGAGAATATGAAAATATTTTGTTGCCTGTACTTATTTAGTTAGTTACTTGAATATTGCTGGCCCTTAATAAATTGTGTGTGTGTGAGTGAGTGTGTGTGTGTGTGTGTGTGTGTGTGTGTGTGTGTGTATGTCTGTGTGTATGTGCATACGCATGCTTTTCTTCCTTCTCTCTCCATTACTCACCAATTTTATAGATATTTACTGAATATCACTGTCCGTTAAATGGCTTAAGTGATGGGTACAGTGGTAAATGGGACAAAGCAAGGATTCGTTTAAATGAAACTTGCATTTTGGAAAATGATTCAGATATAAAAATAAACAAGAATCCAGTAGGCACATGTGCAATGGAAAGGGTTCAGCGAGTGGCTACAATGCTCACAATGCAGGACTCACACCTCCGAGGGCAGGGTTTTAAAGGTGAACTGTGAAATCTCAAAAATCTGTCACCCTCTTGTAGTTGAAGGAAAAATACCCTAAGTGCAAGAATGAGCTACTTGTGTTCCGGAAACTGAAAGACACTCCTGGCATGGTGCAGACTCCTCAAGAAAAGTGGCAGAAGACATGGGTGAGTCCTGTAAAGACCAGGTTACAGAGGTCTCCTCCAACCTTGTAGCAAAGTTCTACTTCTTTCTAAATACACGGGGAATGTATGAAGTGATTCTAAACAGGACTTGCTACGACCTGGCTCACCTGATCCTTGCAGTCTCTCTCTTGCTGTGCTGTGGGGTTGCACAGATATGGCAAAAACTAGACATTTCCTTTCATTCTGTCCCAAGGCTCTTTGAGTAGCCCAGGCAAAGAGTTCCTCAAAGTCACAAGAGCTGACAAGTACAGAGCAGAGTACCTAGATGTCTTAGAAGGCAAAGCTCATGCAGACAAAAATAATTTAAATCTTTTTTTAACAACTAGGTAGATTATTTTCATACACAGAGACTAGTAGAGGCGGATGATTCAGCAGGGTGTGCAGCGTAACTCAGATATCATCCATGGCCTGGTGAGGTCTACCATACCTGTGTCATATCAAGGTAGGCTCTGCAAGATGGACGTTGGAGCTCCCAGCAGAGCTCTAGGAATTTACTGATGGGTTAGAAGCTGCAACTAATTTTTCAGCTCTTGTTGTTACCATGGTTTACTGAATAATTTATAGAGAATTGTTTCTTTACTGTGATTCTTACTGAGTTAAAAAAGACCTACAAGTTAACATTGGAACTGTCTGATTTCTTTAGTCTTTTTTAATTCCAAATATTTGTCTAGAGCGCTCACATGACCTGTTCCCCAGGAAACCTAGTTCTTCTCATATTTTATGAATATTCTGTAGGGTGTATAATTTAATACATGTTTTGTCTTCCCTTATCTGTAAAGGTTTCTGGGTTCCTGAGTGACCAAATTCTTGGTGATAAAGCCCCACTGAAATTTAAAACCAAAGACAATTCATAGTTTCACTTTTTTAAAAAAATAAATACATACTTTATATTTTTTAAAAATAGAATAAAAACAATACTTAAGACTTTTAGGAAAGCATGATATTTAATGAGCTTTAGATATATGTTGATTTAGATGTAAATGAGTTCTGGAATTGTATGTTATATATTGTGAAATAGAAAATACTCAAAGTGGAATATGGTGAAGGGGGGAAAATAATGAGATTATAACAGAAAAGAAAGGAAACAAATTTTATGTACATGAGGGGGAGCTAGGTTGGGTAGGGATATGGGAAAAAATGAGAATTAAGTTGTGTCTTATATTGGTACAAATCCCCATTGTGGAGTGCAATCATGATGTGTATATGTAATGTACCAATAAAGATTTCAATTTAAAAAAAAAGATATATGTTTATTTATATTTTCTATATTGTTATTGTAATGAGCAGATTTTCCTGTCCATTTTATCAATGAAAGTAAAATAAAACATGAACAAAATTGCCAAGATCAGTACACAGGTTAAGAACATCATGGGTTTGCACTGACTTTGATTTGCCACTGTTCTGATTAGCTTACCTTAGTGAAAGGGAATTTAACTCAAGAATTTTAGGGACTCCTGACAGCCACCTGGAACACAAGTTTGGGAGGATGATGGGGAATTAAGGAGCTTTATGGGAAGAGTTAAACAGTAGGAAGCTCAACAATTACCAAGTTAATTGGGCTTCCTTTCCAAGTGCTATTGGAGCTGCTGAGCTACGCGGAATACTTTGGAAGGTACCTACTGTCCCAGTTGACTTTGGTCAACTTCCAGAATTCTGAGAGGGGGTTCTCCCCATCTGAGCTCCTGTGGGCAATAGAGTTGGTACCTGGTCCTCTGCTTACCATCAAACACACAGGTAAAGACAAACATAATTGTTAATAAGAAAATAGCCTTATAAGAAAGAAGAAGCAGAGGCTTAAATAGCTTAATAGCTTCAGAGATGAGTGCTTTCTCCTCAGTTGCATAGTTGTGTAACATGTGTAATACATGTTTTATGTAAAGCCCAAATTCTTAAGTTGACAAATACGGGTTTGAATCTTTGTTCTGGTACTTCCACCAAATGTGATTGCATTTGGTCAAGGTTTTAAAGAAATAATGCTGTTGAAATAGTAATGTAATGCTTCTCTTGCATTTAGTAAAGCTACAGAATGGTTAGCAACAGGCTGTAATAGAAACGTGTCCCAAGCTGTCCATGTAAGGAGAGTACAAGGTATACAGTTTATTTCAGATCATTTAAAAGCTCATTTCAAAAATTGAAAAACAAGCTATTAACTAGTCTGAGGCCAATATCTTTTCAAAACACATTCATTTTTATATCTAGAATTAACATTTTAATAAATAGTTTTGAGTTTTTAAAGAATGAAAAATCTGAAATATAATTTAAAACATTGATTCCAAGCACAGTGGCTCACTTCATTGCAGTAACTCTCTCAGTTATTGTATTTTTATTTAATCTCTGTAAGTATTAAAAAATGCTGTTCTCACAGTCTCCCCAGCACAGCCATGCACAGAAAGAGGCATCCGCTCTTATTCATTGACAAATGTTTCTGTTACTGTCAGACTACAAATGTTATATTGTATTATCCTCAAAGCTCTTTCTGATATTAAAATATCTTTAGCCTTATCATGGCTCCATACACCATCCGTGCCTTTAAACTTTTAATCTCATTCTATAACCTCTCCAGCCAAGTCACTCACTTTAAAGGACTTCCCCTTTGCCATCATTGTAAGGACTGAAGGAGAAGCAGAGAGTTCTCTCTAAACCTCTGAAGGGAAGGCAAGGATCTACTCTTTACTACACTTCATTATGTCCTTTTAAAAATCTTATCATGCATTAGCAGTAATATTCATGACACCAGAGTAGACTTACAATAGTCAGCTCTCACGGTTATCAAAAAGCTGCACTTCAGCATTTAATCATTTAAAAGCCATTCATTGCTTTAGATAGTCCCTGTGCGAGGCGCATTATCCATAAGCTTTTTTTTTTTTTTTTTTTTTATCTTACAGAAGCAAGATGACATGAGGATGGAGCCGAGCTCTAGCTCCAAGGGACTCACCTGACTTTTAAAGGGCATTTTTATTTCCATAATAGCTTCTGCAAAGAATCTATTGAATGGCCATTTAATTTCTGAAGTTTGGAAACCTTAAAAGCATTGTCTTGCTGTTTGCATTTGGAACTCCATTCAGGAAATGACCAGGTGTCTTGTGGTGGCCTCAAGCAAAGTATGAAGCCAGAGACTGAGTCAGGACTTGTAATAGACATTTCTTTTTTTTTTTTAATTATCTTTATTGGTACATTAAATATACACATCATGATTGCACTCCATAATGGGGATTTGTACCAGTATAAGACACAACTTAATTCTCATTTTTTCCCATAGCCCCACCCACCCTACCACCCCCCCCATATATATAAAATTTGTTTCCTTACTTTTTTGTTACAACATTTTGTATTTTGTAATAGACATTTCTATCTCCTTGGTGGCTACTGAGACCTGCTGTTCTTCCTAACAGGAATGGGCTTCAGAAAAGCATGTTCACTGAATTTATGTTAAGAAATTTGAATTGAGGAAAAGAACAAGTTCCTGACCCTCCTTCCATCTCACTTGTCACAGAGAACATTATGTCTGAATCTTGAGGACCAATGAAGCTATTATCATTACTTCAGTACAATTAGTATAGTGTTAACTTGACACAAGTAGAGATGCATTTAGAGTTTCTGTAATGCACCAGATGTGTCCGTTACTCAGCCTGAAGTTTACAGAACCAACAGAAAAGGAATCATTTCTCTCTAAGCAGTTCAAAATCTAAAGACCGGTGTTTGTCATATCATATGCATGTGGCATTCTACACTGGATTAAACCATGTTCCTATTTTTTTAAATTTTGTGGGTACCATGTCCTCTTACATTTCTGATGACTCACTAATTACTTCTGCAATTTCTTTTGCCCTTCTGAACTCTATATAGTGAATATTTACAAAACTCACTTAAAAAACAGTAAGGAAATTTCTTCATGTACTTCCATTATCTTCCATTTTTTCTCTTTGTCTGCACTCTAATCAGATATTCTTTTACTATTTTTAATAAAGATTCATGATGGATTAAATTTATTTTGTTTTACTCTAATCTTTGTCAGTTTTTTCTAAGAACTAATACTGAAAATGTTGTGGAAAGCAAGAACCAGATAGTAGTTAAAGGAGTAAACACAGATTTTGTTCAGGAATTCTTGAAACAGAGGAAAAAATTCTCAGTATAGAACAGGGGAACTATACAAAGTAAAAAGGAGTAGTTATCACCAAAATTTTAAGGCAGTAGAGGACAGAAAATTATCAAAAGAGGAAAAGGCAAACATTTCCTGAAGACTGGTCAGACTGGTCAGATATTGAAGGTGAGTGATAAGAAATTTTGTCAGATAGAAACATGAAGAATTCTTGTTGCACTAATATAGCAAGATTTTTATTTTTGTGTTCATTTGTTTTTATTTTTGTGTTTTTGATATAGGGTCTTGCTTTGCAGTTCAGGCTGTCCCTGAACTCACTATGTAGCCCAGGCTATCATCAAACTCTTTGCAATCCTCCTGCACCTGCCTTCCAAGAGTTGGGATTACAAGTGGGGCCTCACAAGATTTTTCTTGATATTAGCATTCCAGCCCAGAACACACACTGAAGCCCAAGACCAAAAGATACTTGAGAAGCAGGCTTGGTGGAGCTGACTAGATTTTGTTAGCGACATATTCTTTGTCAGTAAATACATATGCAACTAATAATTAGCAAAAACGTGCCTAACAGTGTTGTACATCATTGTACTGAATGCTGTAAACGTTCAATTTCTCTTGTAAGTATTTTTTTTTAAATTTGTATATTGGCACAAAATAAATTGAGATGCAGAATGATTAACCCAGCTGCCTGAAGTCTTATCACAAGTCAGCACTGTGAAAGGTCAATCTCAGGACTTGCTGACACCATAGTTTTACTCGTGGGTAACAAGTCTGGGGAGAAAGCAAGGCTTCAGGAATACCACGCCATGACAATAATGTTGCTATTGGATTGGGAGCAGGCAGGACAATGGGATAATAATATTGCTGCAGCGGAAAGAGTGAGGAGAAGTAGACAGGTGTGGAGAAGGGCTGCTTCATGAGTCAGTACTAAACGTGGTCTGAATACTTTGCCTTCACAACAGGGCAGGCACTTTAATTACAAGTGAACTTTCTGTAGTATTTGGGGCTGGAGATTGAGAATAAAATTTAATATGATTGAGAAAAAAGATACACTGTGTTGCCCATTTTAGCTTTGCAAGAACATATTATATTATTTTGTTCTATTTATCACAGCTTTATAGTATATAAATGATCTTCATAGATAAAGCATTACAAAATAAACTTGTTATTTGTGTTAAAATTAGCAGCTTCAAAGCTTTACTTTAAATCAAAGAGGACTCACATTCCTCTTTTTTTTTTACCTTTGTATTTTGCCCCGATGTACAAGAACCAGGAGCCATGTTCTACGAGGCGGTGGACAGGCAGCCATTAACCTCCTCTAAATTTCTGAATGAATTGTCGGTTGAAGTTCCCAAGAGTAACGTTGCACCTCAAACTGATCAACTTCAGTGTCATCAACAGATGTCCCCAAAACTGTTAGCAACTAATGGGTTGTTTAAAGGATGTTAATAGCTCCATCGTCTCGTCAAAACCTCATCAACTCACTCTTGAAAAGCCGTACTTTAGAAAATTGAGGCCATTGTCCTTTAATTTTTAAGTGACATGTATTTCAGATCAATTAAGGCCAAAAGAGCAATGTTTTGAATAGCTGATGGATGAAGGTAGCTGCAGCTTGGCGGGCATCGCACTGAGAAACCAAAAGGAAGTGTGTGTAATCTTAATATAAATATCTGAGCTCCCCAAGGACTATTAAGTAAGATGTGTGTGTCTTCCTCCAACAGCTCCCAGCGGTGTTTAATAATGAAAACTTATGCTTAAAGGCTTCTTTCTTTGCTATACTCCTTGAAGGGCTTGGAAATATTTATGGCTTCAAAGTTTTCCATTGTTAAACACATCCATATTGTTTCCTCTTTGCTCTCAAAATGTTTATAATCCTCAAGGTCTTTTGTGATTGAAAAGTAACTTTCATTTGTGATATTTGCTCTTAGGAAACATATGTAATTTTTTCCTCTTTTGGTTTCTGTAATATCTATACTGGTATATCTAATGCAAATAATGATTAGACAAATATATACACATATAGTTTTGCAAAATTTTAGGTAGTTTATTGCAATTTTCAAAAGTCCGTTGTCATGGAGTTTTAATATAACTTTAATGGTCATAGTGTCACTGAAAAAATACTTATAATTTAGCTAGTTAAGAATAATATCTTTTCCATCATTTCTGCAGAAGAGTTACACAAGTACAAATATGTGGGAAGACACATATCTGGAGACATGGGATATTCCAAATTCATAATACACATTCTTTTATGCATCTGGCTCCATTTAACATGTAAAATTATTTTAAAAAAAACCAACTTTCTGCTTAAAATCAATCGCTAAACAGCATAAACATAAAGAATATTTCAAATTTGATTTAATGCTGTGTAGTCATTAAATTCTTCATTTAACTGAGCTATTTTTTGAAGTTAAGTAGTGGGGCTAGCATAGGGAGTGTCCTTGTCAAATAAATAGCTTTCTTACAAATTTTAAAAATTAAAATACAATCTAGACAGAGAAAAATAGCCCTGCAGCATACAGTTATGCAAGTTTGATATGTACATATATTGTACAACCATCATCAAGAAAAAGATCTAAAAATGTTTCTATCAACCCAAAGGAAATAAAATTCCTTGATTTACTTCCTAATCCATCTTCTGCTCCCAACTTCACTGTTAGTAATACCGTTCTATACTGTTCAGAGTTTTGACTTTTCTGCACAGAGATACAATGGACCTGTTCAGTAAGCAGCATTTTGGAGATTTTATGCTGATAAGGCTCTGTAGATTCCCCCATGACATTTCCTGTACCAGTAATTTACTCTTTCTTATTGATGTAATCAGTACAGGAACATTTGGATTACTTCTAGATTAGGATTATTATTATGTATAAAGCATTTTCTAAATATTTATATCTCTTTGTTTGGGGATGTTGGTACTCCCTTTGCTTTGGTAAATACCCGGGAGTAGGATTGTTGGGTTAGAGGGTAAATATATTTTAGATTTATAAGACACCATCAAACACTTTCAAAAGTGACTACATCTTTCATTCTGTACAAGTAATGTATGAGAATTCCAGTTGCTCTGTCTCTTTGCCAGATGTTGGTATGTAAAGTAGGTCTATTTTGGAATATAGGTGTAATTTTAATCTGTATTTTCCTAGTGACTAATGCACTTGAGCATCTTTCCATGTGGTAATTGCCAGTCTTTTTGAGGTATGTCTAGATCTTCCTTCTCACTTCGCCCTTTCATTTCTCTTTCTCATTTTTCTTGCTTTGTTGTCTGTCCTCTTTTCTTTCTCTCTCTCTCTTCTTCCTTATTTTCTTTCTTTCTTTTGAGGACAGAATGAAGATTGTGAAAAAGCTTTCTCATGTTTGTGAGTTCCTCCTTTATAAAATAATTCACATTTTTATACTCATGCATGGTCTATTTTACTCAGCTGTTAGCTATTTTTTAAAATTTCAAACTTCTTCTAACAAGCTTATAAGGCTTCTAGCAGCAGCTACGGTATATTTCCCCATCCTATTTCTTCTTGCCTGTACCTGACTTTATTGGTTATCACTGTTTTGTAAGGTTCAGTGTTACAAAGCCTGAACATTTATCATCAATGGAACAAAAGCTGGTGAATTTTTAAATGAATATCACTATCAAAATTCTAATCTCAATATTTCAATGTGGCACGATAGCATGATAGATAGTCCTTAGATTTGGGGTCCTGAGTTGAGTTATTTCTTTTCCTTTCAGAAGAAATCCATTTGGTTGTTGTGAGAAATTCAGCATAAAATGTCCATGTGAGAAACATGCATAGCATTTTCCAAAACAAGTTTTTGTTTAAACACACAAAGTGATTTTTTAAAAAGTCTGCAGAACTAGACAAATTAGAGCATTTGCATCACAGAAAAATGAAGATTATAGTTTTTGATTATGCTTAAAAAACGGGTGACAGGATTGATTTGGGCACACATGGTGATCTGCTTTCTTCCCATGAGTAGTTCTAATAAAAATGTTTAAATATGAACCTTCTGTTTTTCATTCCAGAAATGGAAGTATCAGAAATTAAATATTTATCCTCCCTCTCTCATGTTATATAATACACAATGTGTATAATGGGGCACAGCTTGGATTGGAATTCCATTTATTAATAAAAACAAAACCTCACAATTCAAAGAGAAAAGTATGTGAAAGCATAAAAATAAGATAATAAAAAATTTGGACATCATGCTGAAAAAATTTTTTCACTGAGATTTAATAAACATCTAGGAAGCATCACATATCGCGAATGTGTAGCTTGACATATTTTAATAGCTAAATATCCCCGTTTAAACACTCTGAGGTAAAAATTAAAAAAAAAAAAAACACAGCAAATTCTCCAGAACATTCGACAGAAATCATGGTAGTTTTGCTTCCATGACATCCACCTTCAGAACCACTGTCCCCAATTCCAGTGTCACAGGTTGGTGGAGCATGATTTTGTGTTTTGTGTGAATCAAAGAGTTCTGTGTATATGCTTCTCCTTGTGACTTCTTGTTTTCAAGATTTACTCAATTTTCCTAACCCCTTGAAAATCATTGATCCTCATTGCTGTGTGGAGCGTTGACAGGTATTTCGCTAATTGCCATTTTCAGAGGAAGACAAGGGCAACTATGGATATTTTGCTCCATGTCTCAGAAAAAGGGACATTGTGTTAGATGTATACCTCCAAGTGAAGCTGCTAAGTGATCAGGTCTGCTCAGACTTAGTCGCTGTGAATTCTTTCCTGAAGATCTGGGAATTTGTTTTACCAAGTGGGACCCACATCAGTAGTTATGTGATTTTCAGAAAATTTAAGACTGTGCTAACACTTCATGCCTTCCATCATTTTTATTTTCACCCCCTCTGGGATGTGATTTATGTTACTGTGTTGTTACTTTAATTTATGATTTCCTGATACAAAATGAAGACGAACATTTTTACATATGTTGATTGGCAATTTAGTAATCTTCCTTTGTGAAATGTTTGTCTAAGTTTCTGTCTACCTATCTGTTACATTTCTCTTTCTAATCATTGTAGAGCTTCACATGAAAACTAGTCATTTGCTGTACAAGGTATATGGTGAATATCTTCTCTCATTCTGTGAATTTCTTTCTTTTATGTTAAAGGATAGAAAAATGGAGGTTCTTAAGCTTAATATTACCTAATTTATCAATTTTTAATGATTATCTTTCTTGTATCCCATAGGAAGAATCTTTGCCTAGTCACCACATAAAGCTTTCCTGTATTTATCACCTTTGAAGCAATTGATTTATAATTCATGTTTTGATCTGCTACTGATCTTTAATAGATTTTCCAAAAAAATATTAGACAGAATCCAACATACTTTTTTGCCATTTAGTGAACTGATCTCTATTTAATGAAAATTGTATCCATTTTTCAACACACCAGAGTGTCACCTTTGTCCTAAATCAAATGAAGATTCACGTATGAATCTGTTCCAGTCTGTGAGGAACCTAGGCTATTGCTGTTTTGGTGTGATATTGCCCCACTTTCTGTAGTTTTACATTAGGTATTGATCTGTGGAGAGTAGATTTTTTCAGCTATATCTTCCATTTTTAAAATTACTTTGTCTTTTCTAGCCTCTATCTACATGTGGATTTTAGATTCTCTTTGTCCATTTATAATACACTCAAACTCAGGCACATCTCAGCTGTTAATTTAATTGTAATTATATTAAATCTGTATACGAATTTAGGATGATTGGCATGGATTGAATTTTAAAGATATCTTAATTTACCTTATATTGTTCTAGTTTTAGTGTTTAGTGATTGCATATCTATTTTTATTTAATTATATGATATGTGTTACTGCTAACCACACAAGAAGCACACATGCGCGCACACACACACACACACACACACACACACACACACTTTCTCCGGTATTTCTCTGAACATCAGTTCTATACATTAATTTAGAGAGGTTGACATGGATTGCATATTAAAATTCCTCTTTTGCCCTAGTTTGATTTCCAGTAAAATACACATTTAAAAAACAAAAAGCAGAAAAAGAAAAGTCCTCTAAATTTTCTCTTCCTCTTCTAATATTTAGTTTAGTGCACATCTTTTAGATGTATTTAAACTCAGATTATACTATGATGCTACTGTAATTAAGACACTTTTAATTTCAGTTTTAGGTCTGTTACTATTATAGATAAATACAGACTGCCTGTGCCCAGAGTCTGTGCAACCTCCTTGCTGAAGTTATTAATTAACACCAAAACTGTATGTGGATTTCTCTGAATTTTTCCAGATAAGGCAAATTTTATTTCTTTATTTCTCAACTCTACATTGTCTTTATCCCATGTATTCCCTTCACCTGTAGCTAGCTATGGAGTGAACAAAATTTTCAGTAGAAGTGACAATACTATACATATTTCTTTTTTTAATTCCAGTGAGAAAATTTACAATAATTGTGATGATTGGATTCATATTTCTATAATTATTTCCTAATATTTTAATGATGCATTTAAACATTAAATATTAAATGAATGTATTCAATCAAGATCCCAATGGAAAGAGGGAGAGATATAGACTTTGACATTAATTTTCCCACTTATATTAGCTTTTTTCATATATTAATGCAACTTCTTGAGAATAACTTAGATACTGCCCCCAATCTTCTGAAATTTAAAATTCTTGTATTAACATTGGCAGATTAAAGTAAGAGATATTTACTGAAATAATAGGTAAGTGTTGAAATAAATCAAACTTTTTATTGTATTACCATCTTTTCTTGGTGTGTTGGGTGCCAAGAAAGAGACTCTGTTCATGACGGTGAGAGAGCCAGTTATGATGTCTTTCTTCTTGTGCTTCTTAGTACATACTCAGAGAGCTGTCACAAAGTGTACCATCAGTTAGTGGGAAAAAAAGAGTGACAATGGTGTCCCAACACAGGCATTTAACACAATCCAGAAGTGAGGAGTGGGAATTGGATAGTTAACTAGCTGAACATTTTTTTCCATTCTATGTTTATTCCATAACATGGCCCTTATACTTCCAAGACATTAATAACATGGTGATAAGATAAATAAATTTGGTTCTTGTAGTCAGATGAACTTGAAACCCTGCAATTCTGTGGGAGACCATGAATGACTTTAGCCACTGTACTTAACAAGTTAGGACACTGATGAACTGAATTAGAGGGGCTTTACACATTGAAGACAGACTTAGGTGAAATTTAGGGATAATAGTAAAAATGGATTAACTAAGGTCATGTGGAGTAAAGAAGGGTAAATCAAAATAGTTTGTAGGAAAATAGGTGTGCTCTTCAGGCATTATGTTAAGTGAAATATATCAGACTCATGAACTTCACCACTGAACAGTTTACTTTCAGTGTCACTCTGAAAGTGCATTTGTTTCTGGACTGAAAACAGAGTGTCACTTAGACAGGTGTTGTTTCAATCATTTGATTCCTGTTTTCATGAGATGCACTCATACATCAGTTTGTTTTATAGTAGCTACATTCTGCATACTTTATATTACTTAGGATGTTGTATTTGCCTTGGATTTTTGTTTTTAGTAAAAATAATAAAATGTTCAGATTATTTTCTTTTATTTCTAAAAATGTACAATTTTGTGTTATAACCTATAAAAACTCTTACTGTAAGTACATTAGGTATAATTTTATACTTCTCCAGAACTCAGTGATATTCTTATATGATATCAAATGAACAGGATTGGGACACTGAGACTGAATGGGAAGTGCCAAAAGATCTGGAAAAGAAAAAAATTGAAAAAAAGAACAATATCAGCATATAAGAGAGGAAAAGTCTGTGTTATGAAGTGGAAAGACAAAAAGACCTCTCTTTATTGCCAACTATTCATAATACAGAAATGATGGGACTTTAAAGAAGTAGTGAAACCAAAAAAAAAATCTTCTAATGGTCAAGATTATAATAATTGCATGGGTGGTATTAACAGAGTTGACTAATATCTAACAAGTAATCTTGTAATCAAAGGACAAGTGAAAAGTATTATTGTGAAACATTTATGCACCTTCTAGACAAGAAAGGTGGAACTTATTTCTTATTTATTCAAAACTAGGAAGTTCAGAAAATCATTTCCCACTTAAATTAGGTCTCATAGATCAAATAATGGAAATACATTAACACCAAAAAGTCAACGAGGATGCATACCATTGGTGTCTTCAGCATTACGCTTTCTGTTAGACATTTTATTGAAATTGTATCACTCACAGGAAAAAAAAAAGAAAGACAAAAGACAACAGAAAGTGTGTTGTTCAGAGAAATTCAATAATGCACAAAGAATGCAGAGATTAAATACTACTTGTCTAGATCATAATGTTGGATTGTGTATTGAATGTTTTAAGATATCACAGAAAATGGATGGATACATTTGATAAAATTGCTGTTTTTATTTTTCTTATTATATTATCTTATAAAGCATGAGAAAAATAGGCAACTTTTGATCATCCTATATTTAAATGAATGGCCTGGTAAGTGGTTATCCCATGATTTTTTATATGATAAATTCAAATTATAAATAAATTTGAAAAGAAAATAAAAGATAAATAATAGAAAACAAGAAGATACAACTTTTGCATGCAGTAAGGGAACCAAGAGATGGAGAGCAAAAATAAAGGAGATGGGAAGAGGATAAAGAAAGAATTAAAATGCATTATTAAGATGTGCCAACTCCTTATTATGGACCTAGTCATTGTGTACTGCAAATATACACTAAGAAAAAGACAAAAATATGGACTAGAAATATGTTAGGGAGTGGAAATAATAGCCTATCAGCAGATTAATGCCAATGATACAAGACACCCTGGTGATGTAGATGGGAGAAGAGCCTCCATGATTTCTTATGTCGAGGAAAGATGCCTCATCCACAAGGATGCATTATTGGGAAATGTGGAAATTGGTGGAAACAGAAGTAAAAGTATGTGGTATGAGACCATACTAAATTACAACATAGTGTTGAGAATCTCGAAACGTTTTCTTTTGTAAATTTTGGTTTTCTTATGCACTGAATGTCCTCACTTTCAAAAGGAAAAAGGGGAGACAATGTGTGGAATGTGGAAAAAAAAAAGAAAAGAAAAATTACAACATACTCATCAGGCACAGTGGAAACCACAGGCCATAATCTTGCCCTTCATTTGCCATGCACCATTGGTGGGGCCGCAGATCAGTGGGAAGACAAAGAGGTCAGACCTGCTGCTCTCCAGCTTACTTCAGTGAGGCTGAGAGCGGACAGAGACAAAGCTTCTAATCAGTAGTTCTTTTTGACAGCTGCAGTTCTCTCCAAAATCTAATCACCCCTTTTTCTTGCCACTTCAAGCCTAAAGACAGTAACAACTTACTATTGCCTCATAGCCCTGAGATGCCTCGTGTTCCTTTGTTGGTTGATTTAAGCCAAAAAATGTTGCCCACATGAAGTTTTTTTTAATTACCCCAGTAGGGTGTGCCATCTGTTTTCTGACTAAGAGAATAATTGGTACCAGGAGTAGCCCCAAGAAAGAAACCTTAAAATTAAGATGATGCATTTTTGTTTACATATTTTAGAAGAACATTTACAACTTTATTGGCAGGGTGAGGGTGATTATGAGTAAGTGTTGGCATTACAGTTCCAAAAAGTGATCATCAGTAAAGACACATAAGGAAACATCGATGGAAGGCATGGCTTTGCGATCAAGTGTCACTTGTAGCTATGGTAACAGTAGGTGTTCCCAGGTTTGCAACATAGCTGGTTTCTCTGAAGCTCCCAGAAAGCAGACAAAGAGAAAATGAAATGCTGATTGTCTCGGATGCCAATGGCAGTGTTCAGATGGAAATTTTAAAAGACAATTTTAAAGGGGTTTCTTATCTTCCTTAGACATAGGCTCAAGCCCTGGGCCTGATTATTACCACAGCAGAACTTCAGAACTCATTAAATGTGCAATTCTACCACATCTTCAAGCTAATTACAGTCCCTGGTTGACCAAGAATAGAAAAGTGAAGCACAGAATGGGTACAGCAAAGAATAAAAAAAGAACCTGAAAAATTTGGATTCTTAGACACACCTCTAACTGTGCTAATAGATGCATCTCCTTTCTGCATAGCCTGGACAATTTGGCTCTCAGTGAAATTTTAATTATCCTCCAGACACTCCTACTGTCTTACATCCCTGACTATCCTACAGGAAGAGCTGGATGTCAGCCTAGATCAAACAAGGAAATGCAAATACTAATCAGGAAGGAAACAGTCTTTGTGTTTAAAGAGAACTTTGTGAATTTGTATTCATCGGTTTCTAGAGAGCAAGAGTGAGAGGGAGTCTAATGTTGGTAGGCCAAGAAACATGATATACCAGACCACTATCAGTTGAATTTATTGAAATGAATGTACTCACTCAGCCCCCAGCATTCCTGTTGGGTTAAACACCAAAAGAGAACATTAACAGCGTACTTAGATGGTGAACAGAAGTCCAATTTACAGCCAGCAAAAGTGATGTGAATTCATCATGTACCAATAAATATTTTTAAAAATGAGATGCTAGAATTAGTAAAAGCATGCTGAATAAAAAGGTGCTTGAAGACTCAAGGAATATTGTAATGAGTCCATTCACTCCAATCTTTTCTCAACTTCAGCTCTAGAGAAACTTGAGGGACACGTGTTTGTCTAAGTCTTCTTGTGGTGATTGTCCTTTTGGAGCTGCAGATGATGAAGGAACGTGCTGAAATGGAGCTGATTTTCCCAATTTCCCTGCATATAATGAAATCCTGAGCAACTAGAAAAATAGAGGTAGTTAAACATTAGTTTAAAGAAAGAAACCATTCTAATAACTTAAGACACAGCTCACTCCAATCAGTAACATATGATATACTAATTGATTATTGTGCCCTTAAAAATACAAATAAATGAGGTAGCTATTAAGATGCAGGTTGAAATGTACAAGTGCAAAATTTCTAGGTCTAGTAAGCAGAAAATTCAATTCAAATTGCTGTGAGGGATTTATCTTCTTTTACATGAATTCTGGGTAGAATTCATTTCCAAGAGTTCAAGCTGTTTGTGGAGAAAGCCATGTCCCTGTGAGGAAAGACTCTTCCTTGTAGCCATAGTTAATCTTCCTCATTATTTTCTTGCACAGAGAACTGCAGTGATTTATAGGAGAGACTGTGTAGAAGAAGAAGAGTAAAAGTCAACCCTTGTGTTTTGCAGGTTCAGGTTCTGGTTTTATACTTCTCCCTTGATGTTTGAAATGAACTTGAAATTAAAGCTTGTAGAGGACAGAAGATAAATGGCTCAAGTCAGTCTCACAATTATTATGTTCCTGTCTGTGAATAATCAATGGGAATATACAGATGTAATGATTAATACATTAATGATGTTATTTCCTTGACTGTTGGAATGTGTAGTACTGCAATAGAAATATTCTAGAAGTTTCAAATGTCAGTATAAAAAAAAAGAAATATTCTAGAAGCTACTGGATTATCTCATCTTCTTGTAGTATGTTAAAGAGAAATTAAACACACTGCTAGAGAAATTTCAGAGGTTAACTCCACCCACCAAAGAACTGAAGAGAGTAGTAGTAATGATTCACTTCATTCTCACTTATCTAGAGTCTTAGGCCAACTCAAAAATATGTGGGTACATCTTGTAGCATGACTGTATTTTTGCAAATATAAGAAACAATGCCAAAAAGGCTTTATTTCATGTGCTATATCTAATGGAAACAAATAAGTTTGGTAGTTATTTCCAAATTGCAAATTTTGATATACCTTTATTCTTTTAGTTACCACAAATAAGAATATTCAGAGACTGTTTTCCTCTTGATAGCACTGTCCTACTTAAAGATATTTTTATATACTATGTTATATTATAACAGGAGAGCAAGACCTAGATATTCTATCACACACAGAATCGCATTTAGCTTTTATATTCATTCCATTATTCAAAGTGAATATACCAGGAAAAAAGTAAAGCCCTAATTGACTTAGCAAGACATTTGATTATTAGAAGACAAGTGAAACTTCAAATTTTACCTGCTAAATCAATGATGTGTCTGGTATCTGTTTTCTAAGGTACATTGCAAGAGCCTTTGAACAATCAGAGATATGTTGAGGAGCCATTTACAACTGGAAGAGCAAAGAATCCTAGATGTCAAAGATAAAATGCATCACAACTAGGTACTGTAGGTCTGCATCTTCTGCTTTGTAATTCCAAAGCCAATTTTAAATCAAAAACAAGGAAATACAGTTTTCTGCAATCTCAATGCTATAAAACAATAATTTGGTTCTTATACTATGAAAATAAATCATAGAAGAAATAACTGTGACAGATAAAAATACTCAGTGGCTCATGTAACAAACTCCCATTGGGGAATCTGTCATGACACCAACTTTTTCCTTTGCACTTTAGATTTCTATTAGGTCTTGACAAAGTTTAAACACTTTGTTAATTCTTTTATAAATACTACATGATTTAAACTTTCCATTAAATGGTTGATATTTATTTTATAGGAAAAGTAGATGTACACTGCAAAACTGTTTCAATCTTGTTGGAAATTGTAATTGCATAACTAATTGACTCAGACTTTCATGAAATGTGTTCTTATTAGATCTGAAAACTTTAAGTAAGAATAACAATAAAAGACAAGGGTAAAGAAAAATTTCTCCACATGAGAAGGGGCACAATATCTGATTGTTCAAACAAAAATGAAATGAGTCCAAGGTACACTAAGTCATATGTTGTGGCAAAGAGATTGGTATAGTTTGGTTCTTTATGTTTCTCCAAAATTTATAAATTGAAAATTAGCAACCAAATTGAGTATACAATATGTGGAGTTTAGGATTTCCATGTGTCTTCTTTTAAAATTTAGGTATTGCTAATGTGATGGTACCAAATAGGACCTTTAGTTAATCATTAGGCCAGGAGAGCTTTTCACTTATTATAAGATCATGGCCCCTGTTAAAGAGGCTTCCTTTGGTGTTTACCTGGCTTCCTTGCATCCTTTTCCTCCTCCCAGCATGTGAAGATATAACAAGAACACCTTTACTGTGCATCTGCATCTTATCTTGGCTATCTTTGAGGTATGTCGTGGAAGTGTTGAGACTTTCTGTCACAGTGGTGGCAATCTGTCCTCTTTAGAACAGATACATTTCCATGCATTATGTATATGCTTTTCTTTAGCATATTTTTTTACAAACTACCATATGTAGTTTTATAGACTGATTTTGTTAAAGTCATATTTACATATCATGCCTATATGCTAAATCATTTTATGCTAGAATAAATTTAGCAATGGTTCATAACCGAAACATTTATGAGTTCTACTCCATGCCTCACTACCAGGAACATCTAGCTCCACTATTATGGCACTAGTTTAAAGAGACTGCTTTTCAATGGAAGATGACAAGGCTTTTCAGCATAATATGTAGTACATATACAAGCTTAGAGGCAAGGAGATAGTAATTTCTTATTTATAAGCAGAATTAACTACTTAGTCTAAGAATCAATCGGTAGATTTAAAACAAGATCTATCTCCATTTTATGCCAATAAGTCCATTAAGAGGCACTATGGACTGAACTATGTCCTCACGGAAATCATACACTGAAGTTCTAACCACGTATATGACTTTAATATGTAGACAGGGGTTTTTTAAATAATTAAGATTAAGCGAGTTTTTAGGGTTAAGTAAATTTATAACCCTAATCTAATAGTATCATTGACTTTATAAAGAGACGAGATTGCATTCTCTCTCTCTGTCTCTCTCTTGCACATGGAAACACAAAGGGCAGATTATGTAAGCACGTATCAAGAAGATAACTTTCTATAAACCAGGATGAAAGTACTCACAAGAACCTATTCATGCTGATGCCTTTATCCTAGACTTTCAGATTGCAAAACTTGAGAAAATAAATTTTTGGATTTTTAGGTCACTCAGTCTATGGAAACAAACGTAAAACAAAAAGTTTTTGGTTTCATCCCATAACTTTGTGCTAAAGGTCCTAAGCAGCCCTAGCGCTCATGGTAGAACAATGATTAAAGCTGGAAGCCAAGGGGATTGTTTGTGATTCTGGATGCTGCTGACTGCTTAACAGACAGAAACAAGGTTCAATCAGTTGTGAGTGGGCACAATCACATAGTGAAATGGGTTTTCTCTTACACAACACTTGCATTGCTTACCTATAAGGTAGCACAGAGTATAAAGGGCTCCCAGGGACAAATTTTAAAGTATTTCAATGTGCAAGAATCTATTCAACAGAAAAAGAGTTCAAAATAAATGTAAACCTATAAAACAAGTTAGATCATTGAGAATTAAGAACAAAGTTTCACCCTCAATATCCCTTTCAATTTTGAACACTGGTAGTAAGTATGAAGCATATTGATTAAGAGGAGGATAGTAACAGGAAAGACAGATCTTGAGCCTTGCCTAATGTCAAGTTAGAAAAATGTGGATTTAAACATCTCAGTGTGTGTTGTTTAGTTATTTTTTCTTTTCCCCATTTTTCCTTGTTATATTAAAAAGTAACAGAAGTATTAGTTGATATTTTAATTTCAGGTATGAGTGTGACTCAAGTGATGTCATACCAGTCAACCATCATGAGATGACTGACAGGAGGACTTTGTGGATTTTCTGTTCAAAGAATACGATGGTGAAAGATATGAGAAAAAAAGCAGCTAATTTGTCTTTCATCTTTGCCACTATATTCTTCTACAGCCATCCTAGGTAAATGCTGACTCGGGGAAACTCAGCTGTGTGGACTGCTCTCCATTAACTTTGACTTCTTAGTGTGATAAATCAATGAGAGACTTTGGCAGAACATCAAAGACTGAGAAGAACAGGATCAGGAATTTTGTCTAAAATTCCAGAAGTTCCTATTCCCATTTTGTAGTCTCTAGAATTTTATATATTATGCTATCTGTTCTCTGTGGCTGTCCATGTAACCACCATTGTCTGAAATTTTCTTCCATCTTTTTTCTTTGAGAAATCCCTATCTTTCACAAGATATTCTGAAATACTCTTCTCTAGGAAACCTTCATAACTCTCTAGGTAGGTCTTGTTGGTCTTATTTTCATTTTTATTGTTGTGCATGTCTGTCATTCTCCCAAATCCATTATAATCACCAGTTTCTGAAACTCTTCCCCGAGACTGCCGGCCATTATTTTTTCATATGTGTACTCTAAACTATGAACACATTTCTTGAAATGTAGCAGATTCTTAATAATACTTGTTAAATCAAATTGTTAATGGCTGATTAGAGGGGAAAAGTGGAGAATGACATTAAGAGATATTGGAAGGCATGTAACTTGGAGGAGTCTGTATCTGGATGTTGCTGATAGATAAGGAGAGATGAACAATAAAAGCTTGAAAGGCAAGTTAAATTTATTCAAAGTTATAAATTTGATAGCAACGGATTTGATACAAGGGAATCTTGAGCATATTCACTTATAAAAAATAAGCCACGCAGAGGGAGCAAGAAGAGGTCCATAAGAAACAGTGCCCGAGAAATAGATAATGTGTTGACAGTGTTTCTTCACTCTGTCTGTTCCTAGGTACTTCTCGGCCTGGAGCACAACTGTCTGTGCAGGTTACTCCGTGCTCCTTCATCCTAGTTAAATGTTATAGGCAACTAAAAATTGAGCTGTACTGACTTGGGAGAGGCCTTGGTAAACATTTTAATGACACTTACTGCTCAAGCTGACTTCTTCCCCTTTAACTCCTGACCTGATCTGGTCCCAAGGTTAAGGGGGTAACTCAAGAAAGGGGACAATGTTGAGATTGTAACAAAAAAGTAAGGAAACAAATTTTATGTATATGGGGGGGTGGTAGGGTGGGTAGGGCTATGGGAAAAAATGAGAATTGAGTTGTGTCTTATACTGGTACAAATCCCCATTATGGAGTGCAATCATGATGTGTATATTTAATGTACCAATAAAGATTAAAAAAATCAGAAAAAAAAAAAAGAAATGCACCACGTGCGGTTTGGAAAGCAGATGCAGTGATCTTGATTTGTAACCACATTCGGAGTCAAATTTTCAAATTAAATGTATCTTCTGTAAAATTAAGAGAAAATCCATGTATGGGGAAGGCTTTTTCCTGAGATGGTTTGGTGATAATGAATTTTTTAAAAATCATAAAATAATATCATTTTCAAAAATATCTGAAATAAAACATATTGGTAAAAGAAAAAAGCACCCAGGACACATTTAACAAATATTTCTTGAGTGCATAAATCCTACAGATTATGTACACTGAAGTTGAAAATGTAGTGTAACTCTTATTGCTAACAGAATTCAGAGGTATTTTTTCCAAATGTTCCTAAGAGTATATGGTTCTGCATGGTCTTGTATTGTGCTAAATGAAATTGGATCTAATTGGCTATGAAATTAGAGATTGTATGTATACATACCTCAAGTATATTCAAGTACTTCCTTCCTAAACACCGTATTGGGGTCTAGCCCCCCTTTCATACATGTATTGAACAAGCTTTGATCTCAAATTACTGCATTTTGAGGAATATTTCCTACATTTCGCTTAAAAGTAAACATGCTATTGTGACAAATGTGTTTCATGGAAACCTTATTTATTTTCTATTTTTCTTACACCCCTGAGTAAAATGTCACCATTATCTTTATTTTTACTAAACACCTAAAACCATGTATGCAACATTTACCTGCAAAGATCTTAGCATGCACATAGAAACAACTTTGTAAACAAACAGGACTGGGAATGTCACTTAGTGAAATATGCTCATGTGTTCCTGGGTTGCTGGGTTTGATCCCAAGCACTTGCAAACGCCAGCTCCCACACACATCAAAACCAGTAAAGAACAATGAAGATTAAGCATATTCTTATTCTGGAAATGTTAATGAGCTATTATCAGCATCACATCATATGTACGCTATTAGTGATATGAAACAAAGTAAAAGGATGTGCACTATGCACAAGATTAATGTACACTAGTTGTTTTACTTTCTTGTTGCTGTGACAAATATCTGACAAACACAAGTAAAGAAAGGATTGGTCTATAGAGTTTTTAGTCCATAACTGGCTATCTCCAGAGCAGGGTGGCAGAGCACAGGAGAAACTATTTTTGGCATGAAAGGCAGGAAAGGCAGGAAGCAACTCAACTTTCTTCTTCTCTTCCTTTTACTCCATTCAGCCTGTGAGCCTGTTGATTGGTGTGAACCCCAATTAGGTAGCCCGACCCTCCTCAGTCAGACCGCCGTCCACCGCCAGAACTCTGCTGAAGCCAACAGTGGGATAATCCAGCATCACATACTACGACCCAGAATCAAATGGTAAAGACCTAGACCAAAGCTTATGAGGCTTTGGAGAAACATCTATATACCAGCCATATCTCCAGTTTACTACTTCTTCTAGGGTTTTGTTATTAGTTGTTATTTAGTCTTCCAACTGTTCATTTTTCTTCTCTTCTCTTTTTTTAGAATTTATGTCTTTGATTTAGTTTGCAAAATTAAGAACTAGGGTAGTAGAAAAATTTCAATATAATAATCAGGCAAAACTTTGAGATAAAAAATTTATAGATGACTAGAAGATGAGTATTTATTTTTCTTAATAAGTTCTACATATTTTTATCGAACTCTTGAATTCACAGTATTAGAAAAATATTATTTATTTCTGAGTAAATAAAACAAGGTTTTACTTCATTTTTAACTTTTTCTCCATCAAAATCAGAATTTTAAAATTCTCATCCCATTGCAGGTCTGATGATGAAGTTAATCTTTTTCTTCTCTGTAGTCTGGATCATTTTTATAGAGATATTATAAATTACACAATAACTTTGTAGTTTAATTTCAAAAACATTTGCAAATTTTTGTAAAAAGTTATCTTTTTATTTCCTTTATATTAAAAATGAAAAGAAACATAGAAGTACAAAAGCATAATAACATATGTGTCAATTTTATACGGATTGTGCAATTTGAAATAAATACGGTAAATAGTGCTTTTCAAATCTTGTAAATAAGTATTAATGTGAACCATATTTTAAATTATTTGACCAAAGCATCAAAATAACAATTTAAAATTATTTTATGTATTATTAAAAATGAATTTCTAGCTAAATTATGTTTTAATATAATATATTTTAATATAATTTACACATTTATTTTGTTATTTTGAATGTGCTTTTTAAAACTTACAGCAAAATACATTTTATTCATTTGTCAAAATTGCATGTACAAATAGAAGAAAATAAATTAGCTAAGTTTTTAAAAATTTTTCTTCATATTTACAATCTGACACACCTGGGTGATTTTTTTTTTCTTTTTAGACAGTATCTCTCTTTTGTTGTTCAGGCTGGCCCTGAGCTCAGCCTTGAATTCACAGCAACCCTCCTGCCTCCACCTTCCAAGTGCTGAGATTATAGGCATGAGCCACCATGCTGGCACTGTGGTTTGTGGTTCTGATTGCTGATGGGTGTGAGTCTCCACGCCCATTATTGTTGTATGTGATTACCAGAGATGGAACCAGGGACCTTGCACTCACAAGTCAAGTGCTGGAAACACTGAGCTAAATCCCCAGCCCCCAAGTGAATTTTTGAGCCGGAGTTACCAGTTTAATTTTTCCACATAATATCACTGTTTGGATGTTACTTAAAGGAACACTCTCGTGCTATTGCCAGGATTCCTCTGTACTATCCATTCTTATTCTGTATGTTCTGATGTGCACACACAAAGAATAGCATTTGTATCATGTGATTTGATAGTATCAAGTAGAAAAATAATAAAACACAAGAATGGTTAATATTTCTTTAAAAATAAAAGAAGCAACTATTGCAAAGTCAGCTTCAGTATTCAAACCATCTCCTAATTACATTTTATCCTGGGAAATTTTTAGAGTTAAAGATAATTCAAGGAAGAATGCAAAAGATTATATGATTGAAGGCAACAAATTTCTAATGGTGGACATTTGGGAAAGTAAAGTGAAATGCTCAGTTTGTATAAAAACAATATATAAACTTCTAAATCTACTTTTCCATCAGCTATTCTATTATTCTTTGCCACCTAATTTTTATCTACTTATGTCATTGAATTGCTATATTTCTCTCTATCAAAATATTAAATTGATCATGCCACAGCTAATTCATTACAACTACTCAATTAACTCATCATAAATAATGATGCTCAAAAGAACAACAAATTATACAGTCGTCAGTTAAATTTTTATAATAATATGAAATCATGTAAAGAATCTTCTTTAAGTTTTTTTTTTAGTTCTGAAACTTGAATGCAACATTACTTCTCATAATCCAAAGCAAATTCAGTTGGATTTAGCTTGTTTTACATCAAGAACATCATATACTATTATAAATATGAAACATGGCACAGTCATTTATCTTAATAAGTGGTTCATGAAGATCTGAAAAACATCTCTCCACAAAATGTGCCCGAGATGTGAGACTTATTGTATAATACTTCTGCCTAAATTATGACCAAGTATTCACTTTGTCAAATTTTAAAAATCAAATTTAATTGCATTAGAAGACATCCATCATGCTATGACATTATATTATGTCTTCATTTGTGTTATTTCCAAAATGTTTATTTAAAAACACATTGTGTATCATTCTAAATTAAATTATGACAGTCTTAGCATCATTTTTCATTTTGCAGAGAAATACAAATATAAAACATTTGTCTGCTCTATTGTATAGATTACATAAAATGTCATTATACTGCAGACTTCATTCAGGAAATAGTTCTCAAACTCAGAAAACTGAAGATGCAACAAGGAATTGAATGAGGTGAAGAGAGAGACACAGACATTGCTTAAATTCATAAGAATACTGGTGCATTAAAGTTTAAAATTGGCTTTTATAATGCCATGTGTGGCCCAATAAAATGTGAGAATGAAAGATGTCTTTGTGGAATATTTTCTTCATCAAGTATGATATTCTGGACCTCAATTTAAGGATAAATCAAATTAACTTCCTTGTACAAATTCTTAGCCCTCAGATAAGATAAAAATCATAAAAATAATTATATATGGGAAGTAAAAAAATCCTTTACTCAATTGTATTTCCTTTTATATTCAAGTTAGTAATAAAAGGACAATAGTTCCATATATAAAATATAATATTTAGTAGTCATATTTTCTTTGTGAATAAAAAACGTTACGAGGACAAAAGAGAGATAGTCGAGAGTATTATGAAAATATTTTACTGACAGTTGATTAATATCACAGTAATAGATGCATACAATTGTAATTTATGCTGAATTCTGTTCAGACAACATCTAACTAGTTTAAAATTAAAACTTGCAATGATGCAAAAACATCATTTTACCAGATGTTTAAAATTATTATTCAGAAAAAAAGAGATGGCATTTATTTTTTTCAACTAGTCATTTGAATCTAAAAAAAAAATCTCATGGGAAGTCCACATTGCAATTTATGACATGGTTAGAGTGATTTTTCATTATTTTAAGCCTAAAATGTTAAAAATCTGGTCATTCTCAGAATAAAAGAGGAAAGGTAGAATTCTAATTCTGTAGGGTAATTAATATAGACTAACTGTCCTTGCTACTGCAGTCTTGGTAACCTTTACCAAGTGGCATATGTCACTGTGGAAAAACAAAGATATAGGTTTGCATATATCCTGGAATAATTGAAGCAACAGTTAAATTAAGGTTGCTAAGTAGATTGACGACTAAGGTTGTTGAGCTGAGGCCCAGGGACTCACGTGGACCCTGGAGAGTGGAAGAGTAAAGGAGAAAGGTGCGCCAACGAAGAGCTAAAGGAAGAGGAGAGTAATATGAAGAAGAAAGAGGTTCCTTCACCTCACTGTTTCTCTTCCTGGTGAATGAATGAATGGCGCAAAAACATCATTTTACCAGGTGTTTAAAATTATTATTCAGAAAAAGAGATCGCATTTATTTTTTTCAGCTAGTCAGATCGGGACTACAGGTGGCAATCCTTTTAAAGCCTTTACAATCCTTTTCAAAGGCTTCAGGTGACAACAGCCAGAAAACAAGCATCAGCCTTATTTTTGTTGTTGCTGTTGTTGTTGTGAAACAGTAACATTTTATATACATATTGTGATCTCTCTCAACACTGAAAATTTGTGCCAGTATATGACATGACTTGATTCTCATTTTTCCCATTCCCTTACCCACCCTACAACCTCCACCTCCTACACACATAAGGTTTGTTTCCATTTTTTATTACCATCACAATTTTTTCTTTCCCCTTATTACTTACCCCTACCCCATTTCCTTTGAATAGTTTCTATTATACAATATCTATTATTTTAGAACTTATTTACATTTTCAGTTTCTCATATCAGAGAAAAGATGCAATCTACTTATTTCACTTATGAGTATATGCTGAAAGTAGCACAGCCCTATTTTGCAAGGAGCTGAATTCTATCAACAACTGAAAGAGCACAGAGATAGATAATTTCTCTAACCTCCAGATGGAGATTAGTGAGGCTCACACTCTGAACTACTGTTAACACATTAATCAACATATTAGTATTTAATACATAAACAAATGGGATATTCAAATGTATACTTTGTACACAATTATATTTAATGTCTTATAGAAATTAAACAGGCATTAGGAAATGAATGTGAGTTTCCACATGTTATTCTGGAGCTTTTCATTAAGGAATTTTGTTGGACTCCTGTCTTGTCTATCAAATGAAATGAATTTGATTTTGAACCAATAGAGAAATGATGGGAGTTATGGTTTCATCCTTAATTATCAGTTGTTTCTAAATACAAGAGAGCTTCAGAAAATCCAAAAGTTTATTCTTTGTTTCACATATTTCCTTCATATTATCATGGAATTTCATATAGTTTTTGTCTTGATTGTCCACTATGTCTTTTGGTGGATAGAAAAAGCACAGTGTATTTAATGATCAAGTTTCAAGAAATGTCTTCTCTTCATTTCTGTGATGTTTTCTTGTATTCCCTAGGATTCCCATTTTTCTTGCTGTGCTTGAGTATTTCTGTCTACTATGGCTCTTTATCATCATCCTCATATCTATCATGCACTTCATTTTTAATTAATGTGGGAATGATTACTATAGTTCTCACCAAATTGGTTTATCCTTCTATGGTATATCTTAATTTGATGTGTTTAAATATTTCAGAGCATTCTGTCTAGGCAGAGTAAGTAAATATTTCATTCCATTACTTCTCCGGCCATCCACTTTTACGAAAAGGCCCTAAAACTCCAATTTTCAGATAACAGTATAATCCCCTTTTCATATATTTCCATTTTTATGTCTTTTCAACATAATTTTTGAGTCCTTATCTCCTGATCCATGAACTTGTGGGTCACAAAGGAATTCTCCATCTGAAATTTCAGAAGGAAAATAGGCAAATAAAAAATAGAAAAGCCCCAAAGGAAATATGACCACAAAAATTTCCTTATTTCTATTCTCGTAGGGTTAATCTCATCACTGTAAACCTAAGAGGAAATTTTCTTCTTCTTACAGCAGCTGACAGGCAATATCTGTGAACAGAACACTCTGAAAAGTTGCGTGAGTCTGGATTGGCTGCTCATCTGATAATCATAGCTATCCACAATCTGGTTGCTCCAACTCAGTTTTCTTTCAGATCAGTGTCCTATTTTTATAATTATTACTTCAGAAATTTTATTTTATGTACTAGCCAAGCACTCGAGGGAATAGCTACACAACTAGAGATGGGAATAATTGGAAGGAGGATTGAATGTGAATGATCTCTCTGACACAATACATTTAATTTTTTATTTTTATTTTCAATAATAATTTGATTTTTAATGATGAATTTAACTTTTCTTAGCTGTTTAATGCTTTTAAAATTCTTTTTCATTATGAAATAAGGGAAAGTATATATATTACAATAATTTAAAGACATGCCAAGCAAATTTTTGTAGACTTTGATTAACTTTTTAGAGAAGAAACAAACACGGAGAAAATAACCAAAATGGTGTCATGAAATAACTAAAACAACAAACACCATCACATAACATAGAAGTATAGCTTGATATTATAACTGTTCTACATGCATCTATATCTTGGATAGATTGAAAAAACTGAATTTTATTCAAGGTACTTTATTCAAACTCCGTTCGGAACATTCCATTTAATTTGAAGAACTGTATTTTAAGCAGGTGTTGCTATAATAGGGGTTACTCTGCATCAATTTTCATGAAACAATTTTATGAATGTGATAACAGTATTGGACCACAAATATACATCCTTCCTTGACTTAAATGGTTGCTCATTACTGGAGAGATATGTGATCATTTGTATTGTTGTTAAGCCTATGTGTAAGTAAATGACGAGTTTTGAATCAAGGAGCTTGGGGTATAGGTTAGACAACTTTAAAATGTTAACTTCATAAAAGTAAGACTTAAGGGTTGGGAATTTAGCTTAACTGGTATCATGCCTACTTTGGAAGTACAAAGGCTGGAGTTTAATCCTTGATACCACAAAAAAATAAAAGACACAAGCAAAATAAAAGTAAGATTTATCAAGTATGAAATACCACTCAGTATTTCAAATGCTTTTCAGCATATTTGGGTGTGTGAGAACAGTAAGTTATAGATCATATATATATATATATATATATATAATATCATATATGCATATGTATGCATATATGCTATTGTAATGATTCACATAATAGTATATATTATATATCATATATTATGGTGTGAATCATTACAATAGCATATTTGCATATGTGTGTGTGCGCACACAAGGTGTAATGGAAAAATCTAACGAATGTTTAAGTTTCAAATAATTTATTTAAAGAAAAATACGTTATCATTAATCCCCTTCAAAATACTCTCCTTGCTTTGAACAAACTTATCCTTTCACTCCGCAACTTTTAGGAGAGAGTCTGTCTGTCTTCTTTCAGCAGTGTCTCCAGCTCTGCTCTTGTGGCTTCCCTGATGTTCTGAATTAATTCAAAACATTTGTCATTCATGGGCGTTTTTGACTTTAGTGAAGAACCAGAGTCATATGGTGCCAGATGCAAGGAGTAAGATGGTGGAGAACACCCTGAATGCTTTTGTGAGCCTTTCCTTTCCCTTGGGTGACACTCAACAGCAGCTTTCTCCATAAAGAATTAAGAGAAATTGTTCTTTTGAATGAACTCAGATAAATTAGTGGTTTTAATAAAAAAATCATGATTGTTTCAAATTACTCAGGTGATAATGGTAGGTGGGATAGTTCTTTCTCTTCTGACCTCACAAGTCGCAAAACCTAGATGATTGAAATTGTCCCCAAATTTACTGACACTCTTTTCACTGAATTATTTTTTCTCTGTAAACTTCCCTATGGACAATTTCTGGTTTCACACATTGAATGTAGTATTCATTTATATACAATGTTTAAACTAGCATTAATCTAATTTATTTTTTAGACCTTTTCATTTTTATCAGTAAAAGTTTGATTTAAGGTTTTAATTGTCTACTTAAACATGTTAACATACAAAATACAATATAATGACTTAATTTCCTCATCGACTCATTCAAATAATTATGTCTATTCTGAGCCAGAGTTGATTAATGTGCTCCCTGTAGTAAGAGACCTGTGATTTTCTGTTTTATGTACATGTCTAGAGATGTTAAAAGAAACCTAGTTATTGGAAATTCTATATTTTTGGGTGCTAAAAATATCTGATTCCCATGGATACTTGTGTGTTTTGGTAAGACTCAGTTAAATTGCATGCAAATTGGTCCATCGTCGTGGGTCTTGTTTTGAGGTGTGTTAGGTCAGAGCAGAACTTATCATTTAATACCTAGGTGTGACTAAGTAGACCACTATTAAATACTCTATTTGCATATTTCTGTGTAACCTATAAAACACCATTGGAATCATGCAGGTTTACACTCTGCTTGTAGGATAAGTGTGCAGTTCTTCATTCCTATCTTGAGTGTTGGACATTTACATTAAGTTATTTTGATTTGTTTTACAACATATGAGATAGTCAACAATGTGCAGTCGTTGTGTAAATCCCACAGTGGATGATTTAATTCTCCATCATCATAGATTTCACTAATGAGCTGAACTGTATTTTCCCGTGGAAATTTTGAGAGCTTTCACCTGTGTTTATAGACAAGTCCTCATTGCTGAGAATGAACTTCTTAGAATTTGGCAAAATCCCAAGCCACCAAGTGATAAAACTTATAGGTATAAGTTCCGGTTTCAGATTTAACCAGAACAAAACCTGTCAGTCTCCATTGGACACTGTGTATGTCGCCCAAAGTAAATATGTAAAATATAGTAAATAGAATATATTATTCTCTCAGAAAATATAAAATACTTTCTCAGATATTTGAACTGACTTCCAATAGGTAGATGTTTGCCAAAATTAAGATTTTAGTCCCTTATCATTGATGCAATAAACTTCAACAAAACTTTAAAATGACTTTGACAGTGGTAGAATTGTAGTATTCTGAATCAATGTTATTACCTGAAATTATCCAAAAGAAATAGTTAATGGAACTAATGGTTAGAGAATCAAATGGGAGATGATAAAAGGAATAATTAGATATCCCTAGGAATCTTATTTACTTGTGTGTTTAAGAAGGATACAGACTAAACACTGGGCTTGGCCAGTCTGAAGAGATAAACCCTCTTTAACTCCCATGATGCCACTGTGACACTAGGTGGTATTTCTCTATTATATCAAATGGAATATATCAGAACTACATCACCTGCCTTTTGAAGGCCATGTAGGCAATTTTTTTTTTCTGATGGAGAAAAACAATATTTAAAGATTCCTGTATCTTCCTTTTCTCAACATTCTCCTCCTATTTTCACAGAGTTATGTGTGTCAGTTGCTTAATAGTTATAATTTCATATGAAATTATTCCAGAGCATAAGTTACAAACTAAAGCCATGTTTCAGAGACAAGAAACAAACACACACTGGCACTTTATCAATATCAGCTCAGCTGAGAGATTTTTATTTTTCCCTTGATCTGTACCTCACTGGAGTTGTGTCTGATTCATACTGAACAGATGGCCGCAATTATTGTTATTATCTACTCTTCCTAAATGAAATTTTTGTCAGTTTAGCACTTTAAACAATTCCTTTAGCTAATCCATACTTCTCTGATTTTGTAAAACCTTCAATTTCATGGAAAACATTCATTTTCAAACTAGACAAAGACACGTGGCCACTAGAAGAATGTTGCCATTCTTGTAGCAGAAATGTTGAAATATTTGTGACATAGTGTACACATGACGCTAAAGGACAAATGATCACAGACTTAGAGATTTTTGTTATTAAAACATATTTACTACTTTTCAAAGACACCTTGGTATCATGATATACTTGGGGTTACATGTATGATATAAAAGACATTGTACTTAGAAATGCCCTGTAAGTGACTCATCTTTATGGTGCACACACACAGGACGTGGGATGGGTTCGTTCTCAGTGCTGTGTCTGATTGCCTGGCACTTCACTATGCTCTATGATGGCCTGCCTAAGTCTAAGAACTCTAATTCCCTGTTTAACTAATATGATATTGGTGCATGAGCAAAGTAAGACTATGTTTTAGTGGCCTAGATAACTAACTAGTTATCACACCTCTTGTGAGACAATCTCCTCAGCATGGAGACTTCATCAACCATATTTGTAGAATTTATTTTTCAGCACATTCATAATGTCTCTCAAAAAATCAACAATGGGGAATTTATTGTTGCAATAAATAATTATATTCTAGTGAACGGTGACCCATAAATCATATGTAGGAATATTTTAATAAATGAATCTGTGTGATAGAGATATAACTCAGAGGAAAATGTATTTCATTATCTAACTTATATGAATACATTTTGCATGTAAAAAGGGCTAATATATTCTTATGAATACTTTTACTGGACTTTAATTTTTCATACAAAAGTCATAAATTGGAGGTATTTTAAAATTATTTTTATTATAATAATAAATAAGTGGGGTTTGATATATTTAAAACATATTTTGGGGGAAAGAAAATCTGAAATCTGGATGAGACCTCAACTAAATAAAAATTATACGTTATGATGGTATATTCAACATTTACTGTGACCTATTTAATTGTAAAAGTTGTAAATGGTCAAGTGGAATAGGTATTCAGTAAGTATATGATTATCCTGCAAATATTTAAAAGAAGAGCAAAATATTGTGAAATAAAAATATGTTTGTGGCTTGAAAGTGAATATGAGCTTGGTTAATTATGTGCAACGTGAAATACAATCCTTATGATATCTTTTCCATGAGAAATATTAGGATTGAGGAATTCTTTTAGTTTCAATGTTTTAGAGTTCAAAAATACATGAAAATGATGATACTAAAGATTTGATAGATTACAGAATCAAAAGTAATATCTAAAAATAAAAAAAATAATAATCAGTTAACATTGTGAACAGGAGAAGCAGTACGGATGATTTTTATCTTCCAGATGATTTTTAACAAAGGTAAAAAAAAATTAAATGTTACCACCAGCAGCATTAGAAGAATGATAAGAATATAGTTTGGGAATACTTAGTGTTTTATCTCTTGATAAAAAATTGTAACAAAAATCTTATTACATAATATTAATATTATATTGACATTCTTTGAGGTCTTTGTTTTTTAATAAGAAGAAAGTATATCGGTACACCAAAGGAAGGTTAAGTATAACAATAAACTTTACATTTAAAATTGGGGGCTTCTAGACAAAATACTACTATAGAATTGTTAGGTTCCTGTACAAGTGAAGATATTTGATAATTTCATCCAGGAATAATTAGCCAAACAAAATTTTTAATAACCTATTTAATCCTAGAAAATGTATTGAACCTGAGAGGAAAGATTGTGATAAGAAAAACATTAGCAGCAATAAACTCTGAACTGCATTTTCCACCTTGGGCAATAGAAGAGTGGGTTTAACAACAGATAAATTAGATTTCTGGGGCAATGGATTTAGCTCAGTGGTTCTCGCATCTGCCTTGCAAGCTCAAATTCCCAAGTTTGATCCCCAGTACCACATATCACTATTTTGAATGTGGTGGCTCACGTCTGTAATCCCAGCACTCAGAAACAAGAGGCAGGAGGACTGCTGTGAGCTCAAGGCTTGACTGGGCTACACAGTGAGTTAAGGGCCAACCTGAACTACAAAGCAAGACCCTGTCTCAAAAACCTTTTAAAAAATTGATTTCTGGTGCTAGTTTAGATACTTGTTGATAATCAATTAAGAAGACAATATAGCACAAATTATATTTCTTCATCCCTATACTGTATATGCAAAATATGGATGACAAAACATATCTTGGGTAGTGTTATTAGAAGAACTAATAATTCTACAGGTAAAGTATTGGATCAATTATAGTACTGCTACTAATAACCTATTATGTGTATAAAATTAATTTTCAGAAATATAAAGGTGGAAAAAATGATGCACATACACAGCAAGACAAAATGCTTGAGATCTGAGTCCAACTTTCATGATTTTAAGCCAGTGACCTGTCTTTTACAAGATAATTTTTAAAATCATAGATATTAAAATGCCTACTGAACAATAATTTAATGAAAGAATAGGTGATAATAATTAAAATGGCCAGTAGTAGGTCCAAAAACTTTGCCAGTGCTAGTCTTCATTGATGAATGTTACATTGACATGAAGCAGTTTTAAAAATCATCACAAATAACCTAACTTCGTCTTTTAGTAATACATTTCATAGACATAGTATCATAGTATCAACTTAAATTCTCCACACAGTAATGCCATTGATATTAGTATGAGTTTTCTGCAGTTCTTGAATATTTAAATCTATTGCAGTTACAGGAAAAAAAAGTCAGTTTCATCTTTTTGGTAGGATATCATGAAGGTAAGTAATAAATCACTGAAAAGTGTACTAAATGATATTTTGAAATAAAAATTAAAGAAATTGCTCTATGGGAATATACTTCATGTTTGTTGCCCTAACTGAAATATTTAATGCATCATTATGTTCTACTATTTACTTGTCACTAAATAGTAAGACAAGAACAGCACCTGTAGTTAATGTATAGATGATTTTTCCAAAAGAGTTTGTTGTTAACATGTGCTCCTATACTAGAAAAGATACAAGGTTTAGATGATGCTTAAGGGAATAAACATGAGAATCTTGGATAAAAAGAAAACAAGAAGTTTGCTTCTGGTTTTGTTACGGTTGCAAAACCCAAAGAAAGGAACATGGCTGAGTCATCCATCCAATATGCAAGTTGAACCTTGATGGGAAGCAGCTGAGAAATGATTGCTGTGAAGAGATGACACCCAACGAAATGGAAACATCTGAAAACACTCAAACTTTTACCGCAAAATGGTGGCACATGTAAATTCGATTGGTTTCTTTGAAAGCTCATGATGAAGTGTTCAAACAGCACAGTAGCAAATGTTTTTTCTCTCTGATAGTCCATTTTGAAGCCCTAGGGCTAATTAGTATTCTGGGCAAATGTCACATATGGAGTTAAGTGGAAATTTCTGAAGAATATAAAATACAGATTCTGTCTGATTGAAGAGCTGAAGTGAAGCATCAGGGAAGAAATCATCCTGTACGGAGATTATTAAGGCAAAGTCAATAGCACTTTGGGGCATCTTATTGATTTCATTTTTTCCAGGCACCCATATAACATCTGGTATTTGTATAAGTCTGATGTACAACTAGATGATCAGCACACACAGGTAAAATATTAACTTTCTGAATCCAGAGAGTGGTAAGAGAAATGCTCATAACCAAACTCTCACCATGGGAGTCAATACACATCTAAATAATATAGATTCTTCCTTTATCTGCCTTCATTACCCCTACATATTCCTAATCACTTCTGAGTTCTTTCAATTACAGAAAGTGTTTAGGAATTGTTGTTATTAACTACTGCTTTTCATTTTTTTGACAGAAACACCAACACAAGAAAGCTCAGGAAAGGTATTGGCAAAAACCCAGAACTATGAGATTTGTTCATTCCACGTACAAGTCTTTTTGTACCTTTGACGAAACACTTTGTATTAGGAATTGTGTGAATTTGGAAGAAACATAAAGTGTTTCAGTTTTGGTGAGTATCTGAGATACGATGAGCCTTCCATCTAATAGTAATAGCCAACTTATTATTATTATTATTATTATTATTATTATTATTATTATTGTTAACTTTATTATACATGCATATCCTCTTGGTATGATCTCCAAAATATATGTCAAATCTTTCTGTATCTTTGCCATCACTGCAATCTAAGTTTTCATCATTCCGTTTAGAAATAACACAACAGCTTTTCAAAGGGTCTCTGTAGCAATTACCCATTTTCCTTACTCCCTGCCCTATCTAATCCCTCCTCTAAAACAATGAACATAAAATTTATCAGACAATTTTCTTCTGCTGAAAATCTGTCCACCAAACTTGGGGTAACTACCATTCTGTGGCTGTAGCTCATAGCTTTGTGTGATGCAGCCTCTTCCTGTCTATTTCCCTTCCCTTCGCAGCACTTTAATGTTCTTCTAATTTAATGTGTGAACCACTGAGAATCTCTCCCTTATTCTAAATGACATGGATTTTAAGCCCCTTAGGACTGTTAAATTTTGCATCTAGAATGCTCTTTCTTTTAAAATGCTCTTTCTTTTCTTTTTAAAAAAATATCTTTTTATCTTTATTGGTACATTATAAATACACATGATAATTGCATTCAGCATTAAGAGTTTGTACCAGAATATTACATGACTTGATTCTCATTTTTCCCCTTTTCCCCCCACCCTGCATTTCCCCACCCCCTATATACACAATCTTTGTTTTCTTTATTATAACCACATTTGTTTTCCCCTTGTTATTTACTCTTACATTCTTTCCTTTTAAATATTCTCTACTTCACACTATCAATTATACATACTACAAATCTTTTACAACTTCATATTCTCATATCAGAGAAAAGATATAATATTTACACATCTGTGACCTGTTTAGTTTGCTTATGAGAATGTCCTCAAGGTACATGCATTTGAGTCTGTATTACTCAATCTTATCATTTTTAGTGGCAGAGTAATACTCCATACTATATATATATATTTTTTTAAAAAAATTTATTTTATTTTATTTTTTTAGGTTTTTTGAGACAGGGTCTCGCTTTGTAGTTCAGGCTGGCCCTGAGCTCAGCCTCAAACTCATCACAGCAATCCTCCTGCTTCTGCCTCCCGAGTGCTGGGATTACAGGCGTGAGCCACCACGCCCGGCACTGTGGTATGTGGTACTGGTTGCTGCTGGGCGTGAGTCTCCACACCCAGTATAGGTATGTGATTACCGGGGATCGAACCCAGGTCCTTGCGCTTGCAAGACAGGCGCCGGAACCACTGAGCTAAATCCCCGGCCCAATACTCCATACTATAAAAGAACCACATCTTCTTTATCGAGCCTCCAGTTGATGGACATTTGGGTTGTTTCCAAGACTTAGCAATCACAAACTGAGCTGCTATAAACATGGGTTCACATATGTCACTGTGAAATGATTCTTTTAGTTCCTTTGTGTATATGCCTAGCAGAGTGATGACAGGGTCAAATGGGACCTCCAATCTAAGTTTTTTGAGGAATCCCCACACTAGGCTCCACAGAGGTTGTATGAGTCTACATTCCCACCAGCAGTGGAGAAGGCTCTTTCTCGATGTACACTGGGATATCTCCTTACACTGCATAGTTAAACACAATCTTGGGTACGATGTATTTTGTATAAATGGCTGTAATGTAGTGATCTGAAACAATCAGTACTTACACTACAGTCTCTCTGGGTCAGAAATGGTTCTGCTTAAGTGGTATAGTAGTGTGCCTCCTTTTCAGGGTCTCTCACAAGTTTACAACCAGAACGTCATCCAAGGCTGAAGTGATAAGAAGGATGCTGGGTAGATCTGCTTCCAAACTCACATATGTGACTATAGACTGTAGGACTCGGTGGCTATTGGCCAGACACATCAATTTCTCATCACACGGGGCCTCTTCTCAGGGCTACTTACAACAACTGGGAGAAGGGATTTCAGGATAGTAGCATTTTTGTAACCTAATATCTGAAAAAAAACCTCAACACTTTTGCTGTAATCTATTTATTGGAAACTAATCAGTAAATCTCACCCACATTTAAGGGGAAGGGATTGTGCAACAGTGAAAACACCAGAAAGTGGGAATTAATCAAAATAAAAACTCACATCCATCTATCCTAAAACTTCCAGAGATTTATGTGGTTTTTATAGAACAATCTCACCCTATTTATAGGTCTCCAGCATCCTAATTATATCATAACAAGAGCTCAAAATTTAAACTTTTGTTCTTTAACTCAGGTTTACATGCAAATAATCTCCTTAAGTATCGCTGTCTAAATGTGATTCCTTTAGATCTGAAAAAGTAAGACTGAAGAGACAGTATCGATTCCCAGTCCCCAACCCCCACCACTTTTCTAATGGTGGACTGTGAAACAGGTATAGGCAAACTGCTTAGAAACTGATCTTTAAAAATGAGGCAAAGAGAAAGCTGATCCATAAAAATTTTGAAATATGATCACCTAAGTGGTAGAAGTTCCTTGACTAATTCCAAGACCTATAATGATCGTTGAGGTTATTATATCTATTCTCTGAGTTCCTGGTTCCATCCCTTGAGCACTGCTTCTTTTCCATAAAAGTCAACATGTTGTCAGCTGGATTGCTTTCTGCCAAGAGAATTGTGGGGGCCTCGCTGTCTTTTGTACTAATTCTGTCTCTTTCATGCCATAATTTAGGAAAGGTATTTTATAAGGGTAAAAAAAAAAAATGAGTGTGTGAAGAATTGTGGAAGACTTCTTAGAAAATACTGCAAGGTCAACAGTGAAAATTAGCCACTAGTCCACTGCTTATGTCATCTCAAATTAACTCTTTGTATTATACTTTGTATTTGATAGTTTTGGGGTTTTTATTTATGTTTTTACTCATGAACAGAAAGCAACACAATATTTTTTAAAAGGATAAGATCAAGGTTAGTGTAAAATATAAAATGTCAATAAGAATGATACAATTATATATGCATTTTCAACATAAAAAAGAAGTGTACAATAAATACCAAAGTAACCTCCAACCAAGGACTATTCATCTAAGATAATGAACATTTGGCATAAAAAGTAGCAATTAAACTATGTCACATTAATTTGGATATCTAGCTTTCTACAGGCACAGAGCTAAGGCAAAATAATATTACAGAGATTTGGAAGAGTATGCATTCCAGGAATTGTAAAGAATTTGGCAAAAGGAGAGAATATAGAGGGACAAGATACTTCAAAATAAAACTGATGCATCAGTTCTTAATGCAATAGGCAGTTTTTTATCTTACCTATTTTCTTTAAAGCCATCCATCCAAGTGGTTTCTCAATATGATTCAGAACTTTATTAGCTTGGATTAGGATGCTATTTAATATCCTAATAGAGATATTAAGTGAAATCTCAAAAGAAATACATTGATTGTGTCTAACTTTCATCAGTGTAAAACAGAAAGTACAGCAATATTAGGACAAGACTGAAACAGAATATGAAAAGAAAGAACTAGGTTATTTGGGGTGACACTAGACCAGTATATTAAGAATTCCAAGATTATTGGAGAAATCAGGTAAAAAGAAACAAGAAAAGGAGTACATATTTCTGCTCCCCATTTTACTCAAGTGGAACCCTACAACATATTCTCACCACATTAACAATGCCTTGAATTTGTTTGCCTTAAAATCTTGACATGAATTTGCTAAATGGAATGCCATCACGGCTCTGGTTTTTCAGAGGACTCTTCAGTGTGTCTTGGACAGGTCTGCGGAGAGCTGATGTAAGTCAGTCTCTGATGTGACTCAAATATTCACTTCAATATTTGTCCTTGAGGGTAAACTATGCCTTTGTGCTCCGTGGATGGGGAAAGGAAGCCTCATCAAGTGATCAGACTGGCTGTTTTTATGCAAACTGCTAGACATGATAGTTCTTCAGCTTTTCTTATAACCCACAGTTGAGGCTATAAAATTTATGCTTTTTATAATGATGCGTTAAGTTGCTTCACAATCAGTCAATAAACTGTTGAGTTAAAAACCTTCCAAACAGATTATTTGACATTTGTCACCCCTGTTTATTGCCACATATTACTTATAACATGGTAAAATGAAAACTTCATTTAGTTATCTACACTAAGCTACATAAGTTATGTGGGATAATTCAGATACAGAAAGCAAATTCCATGTGTTCTTGTACATATGTAAATATTTTTAAAAGACTGAAATATGGAATAGTGATTCACAGAAGCTGGGAAGAATGAGGCAGCACATAGCAAAGGTGAACTAATGGGTACACAAATGCAGTTAGATAAAAGCAATAAGGGCTGTGACTCTATCGAACACTAGGGGAACTTCAGTTCACATAGTCTGTTCTATATTTTATGAGTATTTAGAAATGAAGAAACTTGATCATTTATTGTTATACATATACAGCACTGTATACCTCTACATATGTATGGTTACTACATTCTAACTCAAAATTCAAGTAAATATTTAAGGGAATAGAAAGGCTAATTGTCATAATTTGACCATTATATGTAAAATATATGTACTGATTTATTACACTATGCTCTATGCCCCACAAGTTTATAAAATTTAAATACAATACATTAAAATAAACTTAATCATGTGTTGAGTGAAAAATATTTGTAATAAATTAATTCGCCATGTATCTATTCTAAATAATGAAAGTTTTTTCAGAAAGTTTAAAAAAAGATAATATTCTCTTTATATTTTAAATATGTTAGTATTTTAAATAATCATTAAAATTCATATGTATAAATTTATAACAAGTATTTCATTGAGACAGTATGTTCTCTCCAAATTTTGTATTTTTTAGGAACTTAAATATCTTTTCATATATGATGCAATCTAAAAATGTTATAAATATATTATTTAGGCAGACTAAAATAAGTTAAGATGTGACTTAAGATTAAATTATTCTCTATGGAAGTGTATCTGACTAAAATTAAAAATAAAAATCAAATATGCCCAGCATATATGTGCTAAAAATTGCCAAACAGACCAAAAGTGATTTTAGTAGTAGCTGTTATTTTAAATGTGATTTATATAGGTGGATTTTTTTTTCTTCATCATATATAGGTGGATTTTTATGTAATTGTATAGATGGTAATTTGCCCTGACCCTTTTACTTTTTCCATTAGAGATTTTTTAACTATGTCAACGCTCTATATATTATTTCAGAATAGTTTCCTCAAGCATGAGAAAAGACATATGAAGTTCAGTAGAATTCAGTCTTCCAGACATAGTTGTAACTATATATACATTGATTAACTGGAGGCCACTGGAGCTGTCAATATGTTCTTTATTATTGTATCCTTGATAAAAGTACAATTTTTTGCAAAACAATATATTTGATCAAATACATGTCATATGGACTCAAAGGCTTACTTTCTGCACACTGTGTTCTGAATTGGGTTACCATCATATTGCTTACAGAAAATTTTCTTATTATATATAGGTCGGTAAACTCAGAGTCATAATGATCGCAAGAAATAATGTCAACAAAAACCACTTTGTGCTGGTTTTTTTCCCGTGCAATTCATCTTTTGAGTTTCAAATAAAACTCTCTCACATTGTAAATATCACTCACAAGATTTGGACAAAGACCCCGATGGGTCCTATTCCCTTATAGCTAAAGGAAGCATCAGTGATCTTTGCTGACACTTTACTACCCTGGCCTTCTTCCCTCCCCACCACCCGTAAATCCCACTCCATTTGAAGCACCCCCTCCTGAATCTTTAGCTGGAGCTCTATCTAGTTCTATATTGAATTTATAAAAGATGTGTTGACATGATCTTAACAAAAACTCTGTTGTAGCAAGGGAGACACTAGGGAGAAAAAAATGAGTTTCTTTGTTCAAACTGGAACAAACCAGATGGTTTTATAAGCTACAGTAGCTAAATAGTATATCATTGATTCCAATGTGAATAATAAAGGTGTTCAGGGACTGCTCTCCTCATATGTGAGGTTTTGCTTTCCAATATCTAGCAATCTGGAAACTTGCCATGGTAATAATTACTTCATGTGGGTCACAAACCACTTCAAAGTAAAGAAACCACATAGTGGAAAATATTTGGAAGAGCAGTTCTTGAAGCTGAATAAATGGAACATAAATTCATATCTAATTTTACAACATTGGAAGTCATGTTTGTTTTTAACATGTTCAGTTGCTGAACTCTTTTGTCTCAAACATATTTCCCTTAATTTATGGTGAATAGTACTGTTTCACACCAGCTTCTGCCATAATCACCAGTTGGGCTGTCAATAGCATAAAATACAAGGTTTTAAAATTGCTCATGAAACACATTTTGATAGTTTGTATAACTTCAAATTATGTTACTTACTACAGAAGTCTTAAAATGAATGTTTTAAAGCAATAATTTAGTAATTTTTCTTTCTAGAAACTTATTTCAGCTTAGATTCCTTACTTATTTGCAACACTCCAGAGAAAACAATACTATTTTATCTTCTCTAAAAAGCAATAGTTATCTCCTTTAAAAAACACTTTCTATACTTATAATATCCAGAAAATAAAGCTTCCTAATATGTAATCATGATTTCACTAGTTTATTCCTGAACCAAATCCCATCACAGCATGACCATATGAAATATCAAATGGACAGAGCAGACTAGACATGTCGGGCAGTATAGGAATCTGAAAAGCACACACTTACTCACACTCACATATACACATGGTAGCCAAACAGAATCATTTTTTCACTATAGAGTCATCAAATTCTAACTCTTTTACTTATATGGAAAGTTTCCACTTATCCTGTCCTTGACAAGGGAAATTAGTTTGCTATTTTTTTTTCTTTGTGTACCTGAAGCAATGTCAATGTTCCATTTGCTTTCATTTTCTAGTGTATTAATTGAAGTATTTTTTTTTTTTTAAAGACAAAATTGCTCGGTCCTGTTTGCCCTTAAATCTCCACCTGTAATCCATTGTATTTATGACCACAAATATTGTTTCAAATCTATTGTCAACTTTCTGCCTCTAATTCAAAAGACCTGAGAGGTCAATTTACAAAGATGATATATTTATTTTGGCTCATGATTTTTAGAGATTTTAGTGGATGATGTCCTGGCTCTGTCACTTGAGGCTCATAGGAGACAATATTTTTTAGTAGAAGCTTGCACCAGGGACCAAAAGAGAAACAGCACAAAAAATCAGTATTCTAGAGTCCCCTTCCAGGGAACATGCTCAATGCCTAACTTTCTCCTACTAGGCCCCACTTGTTAAAGGCACCATTGTCTACCAACAGTACTATCAGTTAGAGACCAAATTTTACCTCATAAGCCTTTAAGGATGTTTAAGATCTAGACTAAAACCTCCACCCATTTTTCTTATCAGAGATGAGAGAGTCAAAATCTAACACTAAAGCTTTATTCACTAGTTCATAACCAAGTATACAAAACTGAACATCTTTTAATTCAAGCCTAGTGCCCAAATATATGTGAACAATATGCCTAAAAAGTTGCATGACACAGGTTCATTTATCACATTAATGAAAATATCTTCTCAGTATTACACTTTCCTCATTATTTTAAGTCTGCATTTCATACTGTGCTTGTTTTTGTAAACTACAAATAAATTTTGATTCAATTTGAATTTTGTTTGAGTAAGTGAAAAACTTCTGAAGAGTTATTGACAAAATGGAATTCTTTGAGATTGAAATCTTGCTACCTGAGATATATTGACCACTAAAATCTACCTCACATTAAATTTTTCTTCTTTCTTCATATCGGATTTTCATTGAAATGTGCAGAAGATAAAAGATGTTCTAAAAAAGAAAAGAACAAAATGAAGTGTTATAAAAAGGAATCACTCACCCTGCACAGAACCAGTTCGGCAGAAAGCAGGTACAGTAGGAGACAGACACGGCAATGAGGCGTGTCTGCTTTAAAATTAGCTCCTCCATGCTTGAGGAGCCTAAGAGGGAGGGAGGAGCTGAGAATGCTTGTAGTCTCACTAGATAATAAAGATAGCAGAAAAAGTTGATATTATCTCTTCGTGTCCGGAATAGCAAAAAGGTGTTGAAGAGGAAAAGAACTCATTTGGCTCAGGAAACAGAAGCTTCGCATGCCAACGAATGCTCCAGAATTGTACAGTAACTGAGGGCAACTTGAGAGTGAAAGGAAATATATCAGTGTTCACAGGCCTAACATTTAGGCAATGGACTCAACTCAGAATTTACTGAACAGAACACAAAGCAAAATTTAAAGAAGTGTTCACCTTCTGACACTGTCCTGTGCCTCCGATTCTTATTTTGAAAAAAAAAAAAAAAGACAATAATAACAGTTCTAAGAACGATTCCGACTTTGACCCTGGTGTGTTGGATGTGGATGGAGCCTGGGAAGATGCTGACAGAGCACACTTAAACTGTAAGACCATTCACACGGGACTATCTAATCAAGCAAGACCCACAGATGCAGTTTTCTCCAGCTGCTGGCCAGAGAGGAAGTCGGAGATGCTAAGCGTGAGACAGATGTGATACAGGATTGCTTTATTAAGGACGGGAAGTACCACGCCAACGTACGTGGGAGTCAGCAAGACAGTGAATCTTCAATTCTGCAAACTTCAATGGACCGAATTTGGTTAAACTTGAAAAAGCTTAGATATGGATTCCTTCCCACAGTCTCCAGATAACAGCGTCCCTGGGCTTCCAAATCAACCCTTCATGTTAGCCTTGTGAATAAGCAGAGAACTAGATGGGCCAGCACAGACCTCTGATCATTAGGCCTTCACTACAATTTAATAGATATTGTTTTAATTCACCACATATGGGCCAGCTTGATAAGAAGCAATCAGAAATGAATGTGCTTTCTCAGTATTAATTTGTGGATTACAAAGGAAAGTAGCAATGGAGTTCTTAATGGTTATAATATGATTATCTGTAAATAAATTATAATTAAATTGTAACTCCGCTGATACATGATAACTCTTTTTTTGTATTTGTTGTCAGCTTTGTCATGTGGAGCAAACTATACATGTTGGAAATCTCAGATTTCTATTTTTAAAGAGGTTCACAGATATTGTCAATAAGATCCTGTATGTTATATAATAATTCATTAAAAAGTACTTGCTCAGATTCATGTAATAATGTGCCTAAAGAATGTCATTGCCTTAACAGTGCAGAATAAAGTTTAATTTGTGCAAATAATAAAGCTTTAGTGTAAGAATAAAGATCTGAACCTGAAAGCAGGTTAGATGCATGAAAAAACAGAAGTTAGAGAAGAGAGCTTGAGAGAGAAGACATGGGAGATCTGATGAATAAAAGCATAAAAGCAAGGCGGATATCTATTTATTTCCCATTATCAGTGAAAAGGACAGCTTCTCTAGACAAGGATTTTTCTCTATAACAGTTACAGTGACTTCTAGTCTTGTAAATCATTGTGGTACACTCAAATCATCTCATTATTTTTGTTCATCCATTAAGCGAATATTTATGCTAATAAGTCAATGAGAGTTCAGGTACCATGTTAGGGCTGCAGTTATACATGTGTGATTCATAAAATGCTAATCCTAAACCAAAGACAGACAACATTTTGTGCACTGAAGTGGGCCAAGCAGTATGTAGACTAACTTCTTTCCAGCACAAGTTATCTTCATTTTTTTTTCCCCAGAGTTTTAAATCTCTCTCTCTCTAAAGCTTTTGGCAGAATTAGCACATTTTGTGAAACTTATATGTTTTCCATATACATGCATTGACTGCTGGTATTAAACTATCGATCCTAACTGTACTTTTGATTCATATTAGTGCTCATCGAGCACTGACCGTCAGAAAGATATTTGTGCTATTTTATAGAAAGCATAGGTATTACATGTTGATTGTCTAATTAGAAAAAGAAAGTGTCTAAGTGTAAGGATATTTTTTTAAAGATTATACCAAAGATGTAGGTGTGTTTAGTTACCCCAACAAGACAGTAGGGGATATGTACTCAGAAAAATATAATCACTTATTTGAAGGTAGAAATTTAAAATGTCACATCACATTTTTTTTTAAATTATCTTTATTGGTACATTAAATATACACATCATGATTGCACTCCATAATGGGGATTTGTACCAGTATAAGACACAACTTAATTCTCATTTTTTCCCATAGCCCCACCCACCCTACCACCCCCCCATATATATAAAATTTGTTTCCTTACTTTTTTGTTACAATCTCAAAACATCACATTTTTAAGTTGAGTTTTAAAGAAAGCAAATCACCTATAAAATGCAATTCATATATTTTTCAAAAAAATATTATATTACCTCATACCTTTGATATAAGTGAAGAAAAAACAATTGGAAAATCTTAGGAATTTGAGATATTCACTGAAGTTGTGGTAAATTGTGCTCTATTCAGTGATTTGGAATGCACCCTGTAGTCCAGTTGAATTTTGCCTGTGGTATATCTTTTGGTTATGTTCATTAAACTTCCATTGCCTGCTATTCACATCAGACTTATTTACTCTGAATTACTGGAGTAACATTCAGTGAATTTCTCCATTTCTTATATGCTAAGTCAAGGCATGTTATATCATAGCAGTATTTAAATTATGATCTAAAATTCAGAAAATCTGACTTTATGCACTGGCTCTGTCATTACTTAACTCAATAACACTGAACAAATTACTTAGAATGTTTGGTAAGTGAAAAGTTAAACATATTCTGTATTTAATATGACCATAAATGCTGAAGGCCATAATGTGAGAAGTGTGGTATGAGACTAACATGTGACATCTGATGATTTATTCACTAATACGTTTATGACTTATATTAGACATAGTTGAGTATGATAATGAGTGCCATGTCCTAAAACAGCTAATCACAGTCTCCTTGGTGGACTGGTATCAAACAAGGGTGAATCATGTTCCCAGTGAACAAACTGATATCATCCCACACAAAACAGTATAGTCCTAATCAGCTAGGGTGGCCATGACAAACTCATAGACTGTGGCTTGAACAACAGACATTTGCCTTCTCACAGACCTAGAGACTAGGAATTTGACATTAGTACACCAGCATTGTTGGGTTCTGATGACCTCTTTCTTCTTGGCTTATGGGATGTCTCATTATCTTTTCATATAACCCCTGGCCTCTTTGTGTGGGCCTGGGGCATAGGACAGGGGTGAGCATGAAGGAAGTCTAGTGTTGCTTTTACAAGAGCACATTCAGTTATATCTTCTGCCTCATTTAGCCTCAATTAACTGCTCACAGGTTCTATGTCCAGTAATAATGAATTATACTGGAGGTTAAAGCTTCCATGCAAAAATTTTGAGTGGACACAGTTCAGTTCATGGCACTACTTCAGGCCTCAAATGGGACAGTGGCAGTAGGAATAAGATGAGATGATAAAAGCGAGATGTGACTCTGTTTTTCTAAAGATGGGCAGACTTTGACATCTAGTTGTCACAAGAGTGAAGACAGCTATCTAATCAAAGATGATTGGAGGTTGCTGGCATAAATGCTTGGAAAGGAGTGACACAACATTAGACATTTAAAGGAAAATAAAATTAAAAGAGAAAAGATATAAGAAGTGAAAGACTTCATTGTCACTCTCTCAAAGTCAGATGGAAGTTTACTCACTGATTCTTGTATGCACTGATCCTTAATTAGAAGTTTTCTATGGCACCATAAGTAAGACACATGCCTGGTCTAGTGAATGTTAGCTAAAATTCAGTAGGAGAGCCCGGAGAGCTTTGGGGACTCACACACATCAAAGTAACAGTGGAAATTGTATTGTAAGTTAGGCAAAGAATAAAGACCCAGGGTGAAATACGGAAGAATTTTTTGTTCAATTGTTTCAATGATGTCACTGATCTCTAGCAATCCTTACTACATAAAAGTACACATGCATCTGTGAAGCTTTTAAAAGATGTTTTGAGCTATGCAAAATTAAGCAGGGACTAAAGGTCAGTGCAGATGTTTTACCACCAGTGAAATGAATAAAACTCCACACTCCTAATTAATGTGAGTTAACAAAGGAAGGTGATGACTGGCATGTGCTTCCTGAAAGTTGTCTTGCGTAAATTTCAAAAGTCTCATTAAATATACATTCAGGAAATTCTCTAGTACCTCTTCTTTATACATAGCTTATTTGGCTTGGTGTTTTTACAGTGATGTGAAATGCACCAAATTCTTGCCACAGACACAAAACACAATAAAGTCCTCCAGTGTGATTCCACACTGTCTTGATGAGTACTTGATGAGTACAAAGTGATTTTTAAAGCAATTCATGGACACTTTGATTTTACTTATTTATTTTTAATAAAAATTTTCTGTGCCCTTGGGTGAAAAAGAGATGTTAGTTGAGATTTTACAACAAAGGGCAGAGAGAGCTAGGGGGAGTGAGGCATAAGTTTTGTTCAAAATGACTATGTTAATGGGAAGAAGACAAGGGCCAGTTTGTGAGAAAGTCTCCAGCAATTTAGAGAACACACTGTCTTCAGACAAAAAGTGTAATGGAAATCAGAGTATACTCAGGAAACATCCCTTTTCTCACTCTCTTCTTAAAATCAATGGATTAATAGAAAATATGACCACAACACTATTCCTGTGTCTGGGAGAATTTTCTCTTTTTTGTCACAAAACAAAATTATAGACAATTTTCTTTGCTATCTCTTCACACACACAATAATAATGGAAGATGTGAGACATATGTTGTTTTGCTCTATGCTTTAGGACTTAGAATTTTTGACAGTTTAATGATTTTATTAATGACCTTATTTTTATCTAGTTTAAAAATTTATGATTTTTCATTTCAGTAGGTTCTTGCAGATATCAAAGAACCATATTTACAAGAAATTCAAGCAAAACCTCTGGGCAAATTACATATTTTTCCAGGTATTTTCCCTATAAAGAGGTATGGTCAATTACAGAGAATATAGATACTGGTTTGTGTGTTTCAAATAAATAAATTTATTGACAAAGCATATATACTGCAAAACAAAGAGTATGTTACTCAAAGTATTATGATCTGTATTGAGGAATACAATAGTCACGAATTATATTTGACTATTACATCAAATTTTTTAAAAAAAATTAAACTGAAAGCCTCAGTTTTACCAGCTATGGTTTATGTTCCTGTCTAGTAGTAGCACGTGAACCAACCCAGGCTTTCAGAGATTTTCAAGGTTACAGTTGTACCAGCAGGGATGTGGTTGCCTGAACATTTAGTCAAAGCCCCATCCCTCATCAACTGATTACTGGACACTAGAATAGAGATGAATAATTAATGAAAATACTGATTAAAATTTTCTGTAAGACAAGGTAGGTACTAGAAATGCAGAAGCAAATAAGAATGGTAGACTATCTTTTACTTCACTGTGGTTTCGTTTATAAATTTCATATTTTAAAAAATATCAGTCCCTTCCTGAAACAGTTTCTTTATTAAAATTCCATATGCCACCTGAATTTTTATCTTGTTTCACTGTTGGTTTGAGGATAGGACTTGTGATGACCATAATAATCCGCTACGGTGTTCCTCTACACATGACAATGAGCAAATGTCCAGATGATCATCAAGCTACACTTTTTGTGATGGATACTGTTCTCTGCTTCCAAACTGCTCTATCAAATTTACTTGTAAGTTGTTGGTGAAACCAAGATGAAATGATTCATAAATTGTGGCCAACTGAGTCCTCCTTATGGTGCCTCCTGTTTATTATACCACCGAGTACTAGCTGATGGCAAAATCCCACAGAATTAAGGACAGAGAGGTTGCTGTAAAGTAAACTCCAACTGAGTGGACAGAGAAATGTTAAATTGCTGCAGCACAACTATGCAAAGTGCCAGATTTGACAGTAGAGACAGATTTACTTGGCACGTATCAGATGACATCAGGTAGCACTGTTTGAGGTAAGGCTCCATGCAGCCAGAGAGATGAAGAGACTAAGCCACAGAATGTGACGAGTCTTAAATATGAGTGTTTGGCTAAGCTTCTCTTTGTTGGCAGGAGGATTACCTGTCACACCCGGAGATTTTAGTTCCACCTTTACATATGTATCATGATATTGTCAATGACATTTAGAGACAGCTTAGGAACACTTGAAAGACAGTTCACTTAATTAATGCTTTGACAGAATCGTTTTCCTTATCCTTTCATTATAGTTACTTTCTAGACTGCAGAAGTAACATGAAATTGTGTAAAGGATCACAATCAAATTTTAATTCTACTAATTTGTTTCTTTTTGTTTTGTCCAGAGTCTGGTTGTGAATGGAATGTGCACAGTTATCTCGATCTTTATAACAACTGCAGGAATGCTCTTCCCACAGAGAACTCTAGCCACCTGTGAATGCCCTCTTCTATTCACACCTCTGTGCTCTTAACTGTAGCCCATTTCTGGGATGCCCTTTCACCATACATCCCCAAAAGGTTTATTGGGTGTTGACTGTGTCCTTAGAACATTTCCTGACTCAGGAAAACAGCACTGAAATTAACAATTTCTTTGACTTCATGAAGCTGATTATCTTAGAAACTAAAAAGAAAAATATAAAATAAACACAAAATATATAATATGAAGGGCAAGATGGGTTGCCTGAAGGAAACGATGCAAGATAGAGAATGATAGTGGATTATGCTGAGAAAGTAAACACCAAGGACTCTCTTGGGAGAGGGCACTCCAAAATATTACAGAATAGAATAAAAAAGAGAATCATATGACATCTATGAGAAGAGCATTCCTGGTAAAGGTAAGGGCAAAGGTCAGTCCATTGAGTTGGCCCAGAAAACAGGAGCAGAAGCTGAGACAGAGAAAAGGAGAGAAGTGGGCAGGACCTAGAGAGCCAAGGAGAAGCCACAAGTACTACAGTGTCATAAGGATATGGTATTGACTTTAAGCTCAGAGTGGCTTTGAGGCACTGAAAATTTTGAGGAAAGAAGTAATGTGATCTGTTTTAAGATTTGGAAAGGTCTTGTGATTGCTGAATCTTGGGAACAACCAAAATGTTCATCAACCAGAGACTGGATAAAGAAGATGTGGTTCTTTTATAGAATGGAGTATTAGTCTGCCATTAAAAATGATGAGATTGAATCATTCATACTCAAATAGTTGCACCTTAAGGACATGCTCATAAGTGAAATAAATAGGTCACAGATGTGTAAATATCATATCTTTTCTCTGCTATGAGACAATAAGACGTAAATGAGTTCTAGTATATATAATTGAATTATGAAATAGAAAATATTTAAAAGGAAAGAAGGTGTAAGGGTAAAAAATGAGGAGAAAAAGAATGTGATAGTAATAGAAAAAGGAAACAAAGCTTGTGTATATAGGGGGTGAAAGGTTGCAGGGTGGTGGGGAAGGGGAAAAATGAGAATCAAGTCATGTCATATTCTGGTACAAATGTGATGATGTGTATTCATAATATACCAATAAAATTTTGAATAAAAAAAAAGATTTGGAAAGGTCATTTGCTGGCCTAAATTAAGAAGGAATAGATTAGAGGTTCAAGGATAAAAGAAGGAAAACCATTAGACAAGGTATTGAAGTAGGTGGGTAAAAATTATAGAGGGAAATTTACACCAATGGGAGAAGAGTGATCAGTATGAAAGCTAATCAAACTCAAGATAAAATTTGAAAGTTAGGAGCTATAGTACCTCCTGCTACTGTATGTTGAATAAAACATGGGAAGAGGCGGTAAGAGGAAATGAAAGCTTAAATTTTTAGCCCAAACGTTATTTGCATTTGTGCACATGTGGATATGTGTATGTTGAAGGCATGTATCAAAAGTTGTAAAAACCCTGAAATTCATCCTAGAGAGCCCGATGGAATTATCAGAAAGGTAGTTTGATGCATGCATTTGGGAGTTCAGGTCACCAGAGTATCCATGACCCTGACTGTTAAAGAAATGATGAGTATTACCTGAGAGAAAATTCAGAAAAAGAAGCTCACGACTAAACCTTTGGGACTTATACTGAATAGGCAAGAAAAGGAACCAATGACAGAACTAAATTCTTCCTCCATGAGCTTCTAGAAAATAATCAGTCCCTTGTAACAAAAAGGTAAGCCATCCTGTGCTTATTTTTATTCTTTGGATCTCCCTAATAGGTTTGTTAATTATTTATTTTGTATCAGAAATGTCCTTCCCTAAGCTTACCATATTGTAAACATTCATAAATGTTTGTGACCCAAATATATATCTGCATAAATTTTTATGACTTGGCTAAGAGAATTTGCAAAAGCATATTTATGGAGAAAACAAAAGTAGTACAACACACTACTTAAATCTACTAATATTATTGCAACACAGTGATGATGTACTCCTCTAAAAATCGAAATATGTTGGTTATTTCTCCCTGAATTCCCAAAGCTTAATAGAGGCAACTTATCTTTCAATCTGTTCTTATTTCACTGACTCCTTGTTGTTGGTGTTTTTGTTGTTGTTGTTTGTTTGGGTTTTTTTGTTTTGTTTTGAGACATCTCGCTTTGTAGTTCAGGCTGGCCCTGAGCTCAGCCTCAATTTCACATCACAGCAATCTTCCTGCCTCTGCCTCCTGAGTGCCGGGAATATAGGCGTGAGCCACCACTCCCAGCACTGTGGTATGTGGTACTGGTTGCTGCCGGGCATGAGTCTCCACGCCCAGTATTGTATGTGGTTATCAGGGAATCAAACCCGGGTTCTTGTGCTTGCAAGACAGGCACTGGAACCACTGAGCTAAATCCCTGGCCCTGTTTTGTTTGTTTTTAAAATCTTCATATGCTATTTCTCTTTACTTTGGTGGAGATAAAGCTCCTTTTCCCAATATCTTTATTTCTCTCAGTGACCCTGAGTGAACCCATGACATTCAAATCCAGACCCAATTCCATGATACTCATGGTCACAGTCTACTGCCTCAGTGACTCAAACTGAAGTTACACACTGAACGGAAGATGAAGCATTCCAGATACATAGTCTGCATGCTCTCCGGTAGCACACCTATGCCTGGGGGCAGGTGTACACAGATGATTGGCTTCAGGTGTTTGCCTGCAGGAGCTCATTGCGAGTCAATGCAAATGAGGCCATTTTCCCTAGCAGAAGACATTAACCTGCAGGAACCTTGTAGGCACAGGTGTATTTTGGGACCATAACAGTGTACTTTATAAACATATGTATAGCATTAGACATTAATCATAAATACTAGGTCAACTAAATGAGGAATCCTCACTAAAGTAGAGGAGAAAGAAGGCATGGCAAGAAGTTGAGGGCTATAGTTACAGATCATGGCTTCGTTTACTCCTCCACGTCGTTACTTACCTGTCACCAATGTCACCAATGTGGGTCTCATTCAGCCATGACTGTTGGAAAAGATACCTTAAAAATACTTTGGACACATTGACACATGAAAAATAGCAGAGGAGCAAATGAAATTTATTTGAAATTCCATTGTGTTTCAAGTGCAAAAAAAAAAAATCATTAAATTTAAGCGAAGTCACATAGGATTCAAAACCATTTTTTTTTCTATTTCTGAATTAAACTAGGTATTCAATGTTAAAGTTTAATAATTCTACAAGGTCACATTGATCTGTAAATCCAGGTAATAATTAAAAGCATGTTCCATATTTCCTGAAACTTAAAATGGTTAATGCTCTTCAATACATTTCATCAGCAAAAACTTGAAATAAACTCACCTTTTTGAACTTTCACCTCGGGGTGATCTTTCTCTAAGAATTCCTTCACTGTGTGCACATTATCTTGATACACAAACTCAATTGTGGCTCTGCCCCCTCTTTTCTTCAGCTATTTAAGAAATTTTCCATGTATTTTCTGTACATTTTTTGACTCTCAGTACCCTAACATGCACTCTCAATTGAATACATGTATATAAAAAATTCTAAAAAATAACTTGTCTGTACAATGGAGTTGAATGCATGCAGTACTACTGAAATGTAAGATGGGATCAGTGGAAGTAGAAAAGAAGAGACAACGATTTATACTAGCATGTATCATTCAAATTAAATTTTATATATTTAAATTATATATTTGACATTTTCAGGAGACTTAGCTTTGCTAAAATTTCATATGCAGGTGGGTGCTTAATAAATAATTTTTATGATAAGCCAGAAATATGCTGTATATAGGGATTAAGCATATGCTCCATGATATTAATGATAAAACATATGTTTAACAATATTTCCATCCAACCCTGGGACATATTGCCTCTATCCATTACCAAATATCTTCCCTGAGAAAGGGCTCCTCAACTTGAAATGAAAATGTTTTAAAATCTAGGAATGTTCTCCTATTCTACTTCTTCCTGCTCGCCAATATCCTAACGTTCAAAAATATGTTGAATGGTGCCTGTTTCTTCTTTTAAAAAATTTTACTCTATTGCACTTGAGACATGTCACTCATTTCCAATTCAATCCTAATCAGCTTTCGCTGTCTTATTTATCGCTGCACTCCTACCTCCTCGATTAAGCGAGGCACTGTTCGCCGGCCTCTGCACACATCATGAAGTTTCACACCTCCGTGCTCTTAATACTTTTTAATCAGCCTGGAATGTGTTCTCCAAACTTCTCTGCCTGGCAAGCTCCACTCAGGGTCTAATTACAGCTGAATAAGTATCTGGAACATTCTTCCATAATTCCTCACCATCCTCTCCCTTGTTCTTTGTTCATCTCACACTTCACTTCTAAGCTGGTGACTTCATATTTGCTTTTCCTCTGTCCCTGGCTAGTTTTCACTGAGAGTGGCCTATAGCTTTGGGAATGGTGAAAACTCTGGCTAGATAATATTCTTTATGTGATTCTCTTCATCTGCATGACTCACTCTGAATATACCACTGCATTTATTATTTTTACGAAATAGCTATTACATTTCAGAAGCACTGTGCTTTGTACAATGAATTGAACCGTTCAATCTGTACATGGTAAAGATACATAGAAAATAACGTAAGGAGGGTGGAACATTGTTAGATGCCTTCAGCTCCCGAGTTCTGAAGTAAACCTTGTCAATAATGTCGTGTACTTTGTAGAAGCTGCTTTTGTTTTCATTGAAACATATTTGTACATATTTACCAGGTACCGTATGATAATTCAATATATGTATGCAGTGCATAATGATTAAATCAGGGTGATTAGCATTTCTTCTCTTCAAATATTTATCAGTTTTATGTGGGATGAACTTTAGTCTCTTCTAGTTATTTTGATATTCATAATACATTTGTGGACAATATTAACCCATAGAAAGCTATGACTCCTCTGTGTCATTATATTTTGATAGAGTTATCTAATCTCTCTATATTCTCCCTCCTCTCACCTTGCCTAGACTCTAGTGATTATGATTATAATCTCTAATTCTCTAGGCACCATTTTTAGTTTTCACATAACAAGTGAGAACATTAGGACCTGCAAACCTGGCTTATTTCACTTTGTATAATGTCCTTCAATTGGCTTTATGCAGTCACAGATAGCAGAGTTTCATTCTTTTTTATAGCTGAAAAGTATTTCGTGTGTGTGTGTATGTGTGTGTGTGTGTGTGTGTGTGTGTGTGTGTACCATTTTTCTTTATTTTCTTCATCTGTCCATGCATACCTTGGTACCTTCATATTATTACTCATAATATGAAGTAAACATTGGAGTACAATTGTTTCATTTACTTTTTAGCTTACTTAATATAACCATTTGGAGATTATTGAATCATGTGGTATGATATTTTATCTTTATCTTTTTGTGGAACCACTGTATCATTTTGTACATTGGTCGTGCTTTCTTACACTCTCACAAGCAGTATGTGCCCCTTTTCTTTACATTCCTCTGTCACTTGCTATTTTTTTTTCACCATGATAATAAGATCTTGTTGCCTCTACACACTTTCATTGTTACACATATATAAGCAGACACTTTCTACATGGTATCTTTCAAAAGTAAATTTTTATTTTGTTCAGTTATAATACCCTTTGTATGTCAACATAATCACATCTGAATTTTGCTTTTCTATCTTATATTTAAACTGATGTCTGCATGGGAGAGTAATACTCCATTCTATAAAAGAACCACATCTTCTTTATCCCATCTCCAGTTGATGGACATTTGGGTTGTTTCCAAGATTTAGCAATCACAAACTGAGCTGCTACAAACATGGGGTGCACATATGTCACTGTGATATGAATCTTTTAATTCTTTTGTGTATGTGCCTAGCAGAGCAATGGCAGGACAAATAGGACCTCCAATCCAAGTCTTTTGTGGAATCTTGACACTCATTTCCACAGAGGTTGTACGAGTCTACATTCCCACCAACAGTGGAGAAGTGTTCCTTTTTCTCCTCAGCCTCGCCAACACTTGTTGCTGGCTGATCCTGAGACAGAAACCATTCTTTGTGGTTCTAAAATCTCAGTGTTGTTTTCATCTGTATCTCTTGAATGACCAATTATGTTGAACATTTCTTAATATACTTCTTAGCTGCTCTTACTTCTTCCTCTGAAAAAGGTTTGTTCACCCCAGAGATACAAGGATGGTTCAACATATATAAATCAATAAATGCAACACACTGTAGTGACAGACTCAAGGACAAAAATCATATGGTAATCTCAATTGATGCAGAAAAAGAGTTTGACAAAATACAACACCCATTCAGGATCAAAGCCCTGCAGAAAATTGAAATAGATGAACTCTATCTCAAACTAATAAGAGCTATTTATGAGAAACCAACAGCCAGCATCATAGTGAATTGTCAAATACTGAAGCCTCTCACACTAGAATCAGGAACAAGTCAAGGATGTCCACTTTAAACATTCTTATACAATATAGTGCTAGAAACATTAGACACAGTAATTAGACAAGAGAAAGAAATAAAAGGAATAAAGATAGGAAAGGAAGAAGTTTAACTGTCATTATTTGCTAATGACATGATACTCCATATGGAGAATCCTAAAAACTCTACCAAAAAACTGCTAGACTTAATCACCAAATTTAGTAAAGTAGCTGGATACAAGATCAGTGCTCAGAAAGCAATAGCCTTTGAATATTCAAACAACAGAACCACTGAGAAAGAAACTGGTAAGTCAATCTCTTTCAGAATAGTACCCCAAAAATGAGATATCTAGGAATCAGTCTAACAAAGGAGGTGAAAGACTTCTACTTTGAAAACTACAGCACTGTAAGAAAGGAGATAGAAAATATCAGAAAATGGAAGGAAAATGTTCCCGGGTAGGAAGAACAATTATCATCAAAATCACTATCCTCCCACAACTTCTATGTAGGTTCAACACAATCCCTATTGAAATCCCAATAACATATTTCACAGATTTAGTGGGAAAAAAATCCAAAAATTCCTATGGAAACACCAAAGATCTAGAATAGTGAATGCAATTCTAAGCAACAAAAAGCATAATTTTTATTTCACTTTTCAGTTTCCAGTCATTTAATCCTTGAAACTCTGAGCTAGTTTGATTGCGGAAATTGCCTCTCACTGGATTTTTTGCGGAATATTTATTTTGCTTAACAATCGCATAAAACACTCTTCTTCATTCTTCCACTTAAAAACAAGAACAACCAAACAGACAAGCAAACAGCAAAAACCTCATTGAGGTACTTCTTCCACATTCACCTACACTGGAATCATCTAATCTTTATTAAATTCTTTTCCTCTCCTCTCTCTTTTCTTTTTCCCTTCCCTTATTTTTTGTTTATTTCTTATTATAAATTATTTCCAATTCCTGCATCATTACAGCTCTAGAACTAAATTCAAAGTTTCTGGCTACTGTGTATAATAGACGCTACTTTTTTTTTTACTTGATTACAAATTGCTAGTGTCTTTGATCAAGTCATAAAGCCCTTGTCCAACTTCTGACACCTTTTGTTTTCTTATTGAGCCATACTTCTGCACTGGAAAGTTATATCTTTAGGTGGACAGCAAAGTTTAATTTCTTTTTGTGCTGCTTTTTGACATTATTCAGCAGAGAAAATAGTTTTTGTTCCCCCCTTTGCAAAAGGAAGAATGAAGCCCAGAGTGAGGACACATGTTAGGTAGATGATTTTGGAGAAACCCTATTCTCTACATCTCTAGCCAGAGTAGTCTCTATTTTTACTATTAAAAAACTCTGTCATCAGTAGTTGATTTTAATATAGAAGGTGTTTAAATTTTATTTTATCTATTTGAACATATGTGTGTCTCTGCAGAAAAAAAAGGAAATACTTGTTGAAATGAGAATTCAATGTTGTTTCCATGTCATAATTATAATATCAGACTCAAATTAATTTTTCAACATCTAAAAATGGAGTTTTAGATAGAGTGCATGTTATATTATTTTTTTTAAATGATTAATATGATTCAGCTAAACAATAGGCATTAGAAAGCCATAGATCAGAATTTTTATTCTCAAGTACAATATTTAAATATCTTTTGAATGGGTTGAACAACCTCTTCCTGAAGAGTCATTTCTTTTTAATAAGAAAAAGAAGAAAATTCTAGAAAAACTTCTTGCTATGAAGTACTGGTATCTGAAGACCAATTTTTAATTTCTTGCATAGAAGCAAGATTTTATTTTCTGAAAAAAAAATAAGTACTGGATGAGTAACTACAGGCAAATTAATGTTGGGAAGAAATAATGCTTCCTGGGAAAAAGACTCAGGACATTTCAATTTAAAGAATAACATTCCCACACTAGAGTTAAATCATAGTCTTTGCAGTTATGTTCTTTATTTTAGAAGACAAACGAGAAGGGGCACTGCATGATTCTGTCCAGCCAACTGTTCCTTCACATTCTTACGAATGTGTTGATCATCTGATGTTAAAGTGAACATACAGTGTAGGATGCAGAGCAAGAAGGCTGTTCAAGCCCTTTGTTTCCACTTGTGTTACTCGCCTTCACCAAACTTCTGCAAATAATTATATTTTTATGCAGTAACAATTTGACTGTCACAGTCCTTAACAGCCTTTTTCAAATACACTGTAATGACTATGGCTGGAGCAGATTTCAAACCCCGTCTACACAATGCCTTGGCTTTGGAGCCTCAGAATGCTGTTTTCTCACTGATTGTGAGTATGGACAAGAGAATATATTTTCCCCTGAATTCAATCTCCCATGTTAACTGGAGAGTTACACTGTCTTTTTCTTTCTAGAATTCTAGTCGCTCATTTTTGTACTGTATAAGAATGATCTACGATGACTGTAACCCTAAAAATTATTCATGGCAACAGAAAAATGAATCCTGTCCACATCTACCATTTTATAAGATACTTTGACAATTTTGTATGTTTTAGTATCTTGTCATATATTTAACAAGACTGCTTCTCTGGTTTTGTAAAGTCCCTCTGTTTTTATACTTGTCCTTGCTAGGGTGCTATTTAGTTTCATTTATCAAGTAAGTAGTAACCTTAGAAGTAATACTATCTGTCTCCATATTATTTAGAAAATATTAGATGTAACTTGGTATGTGATCTATTTGTCCAGGGAACTACAAATTTATTTTACTTTATAATTTGAATTATTTCTTCATTATGCTAATTTCAAGTAAAATCAAATCCTTTGTGATGGTTTAAAGACGTGTCATGCCTTGAAGTTCACAACCTGACTTGACTGGCATCCTGTGTACTTGCTGTGCTTTCGCAAGATGCTTCCCTGACCCTGTGTCCTTCTAAACTAGAAAACAAGCAAACAAAAGCACTATATTCACTACATAGTTCTAGATTTTAAAATATTGAACTAACATTTTGGAATAATACAAAATACAGTATTCACTATATTTTGTCTTTAACAGCACTTTATTAGCATACAAGAATATTCTAAATGGAAAACAATTGCACATCTTCACTGAAGTATATTTTTCTGACTAAAGAAATTAACCCAAAAGTCCTGAACCCCAGTAGAATTGTATCAAATTGGTACTAGGCATATAATTATTCATTTTAGTTGATATGTTAATCCATTTCTCCTTGGCTATATTTGGTAAGTTCATTACATTGTATTAACCAGAAGGCTACTATGTGGAACTGGATAACAATTTCATAAAAAAGGAAGAATATAAAAAATGAATAAATTTGTCTTGGTTAGCATTGAAATTAAAGTGTCTAAAAATTCTTTAACTGTCAATTCATAGATACTAAAATCAGGAAGCAGTGATCTTCAAAGTTCTTAGTGATATAAATATAATTTTCAAATAATCTGAAATGCCACATTTTTTTTTCTTTTTAGTTTTTAGGTTTGTTTGAGACAAGATTTCACTTTGTTGTTCAAACTGGTCCTGAATTCAGCCTTGAACTCAGCAAAGCTTCTGCTTCTGCCTCCCGAGTGCTGTAATTACAGGCGTGAGCCACTACATCTAGCATTTTAGTGTGTGGTACTGATTGCTGGTGGGCATGAGTTACCATGCCTGGCATTGTTGAATATGGTTACCAGGGATTGAGCCTAAGACCTTACATTTGCAAGGCAGGGGCTGGGACCACGGAGCTAAATCCCCAGCCCACCATAAAAATTTTATAAAATGAAATATTGTCTCTTTACTCATGCATGACCAAAAACCTCAGTAATCGGAATCATATCCACCTTAAATTATTAGGATAGTTATTCCAACCTAATTTCTTGTTTTCTATTAAATGTCATTGAAAAATTAATTTCTAGCAGTTTTTATTTCTTCTTTATGGTGAGTCAACACTTTTGAGGTCATTATTAATTCAACATATATTTATTAATTCTAATCAAGAATTTAATAGTGCTTTTACTAGCTCACCCTCTATAATTACCCAGTGAGTTACACTATATGGATTTATCAAATTAATTTTATGACTACTCAACTAAAATGATAAAAAGTCAAATTATAAGTTTAATAGAAGAAAAACACAAGAGATGGAAATACTGTTTACTGTTTTTCTGTCTTTTGATATTTAAAACATAAATAAAAGGAAGTTGATTTCTTTCTTCTGGTTTTTCCTCCCAAGAAGCTTTACAATATTTAGCCAAGTTAAAATTATAGGTAAAGTTTAACAGAATTGGGTTTTTTTTTTTGATTTTTTAAAATTTTTAAAAAATTTTTATTGGTACATTACATATATGCATCATGTTTGTACTCCACAATGGGGATTTGTACCAGTATAAGACACAATTTAATTCTCATTTTTTCCCATAGCCTTACCCATCCTACCACCCCCCCCATATACATAAAATTTGTTTCCTTACTTTTTTGTTACAATTCTTTATGATAACTTATGATCAGTCATTCAGGTGTGATACAAATGAAAAGCTGAAAAAATTTGCACCATAATTTAGTTGAAATTTGTATTTATGATTGATCCTAATAGAAGTATTATAAAATTGCTACAGAATTATATTTTAGGATTTATATCTGAACTTTATTCAAGAATTTTGTTTTGACGGTAGCAAGTGTGATAATAGCTACCAAGCATCATTAAATCATTAAATTTTATAAATGAATTTTCCAGGATAATTGTGCAATCTACATGGCTGAAAATTCCTCTACACTGAAAATACATTTTTATAAAAGGATATACAGTGGTTAAATCCAAATTATAGGTCACATTTGTCACACGGTCATGGCCCTTCTTATCTGGGTTTCAATCTCAAATATTCTTTCCAAGTTAAAATATTTTCAAGTTGTAGATAACACAGCATCCATAATCTGGGTATGAAAAAAAGAGAAAAATGTTAATAAACAGAATGGAATGTCTCTTCAAAAACCATATCAAATGCACATATATTGTTCAAATTCTAAGAATGTTTCCTTGAATTGAATGCAATGGTCCAACAGAAATATTGATAAATCTTGGTATAAATTTTTTACAAACAACAAGCTTGTCCTTGTAACATCAGAAAGTTGTGTCTGCAAACATAGTTTGTGGATTTCAACTTGACATTATGAAAAGCTTTTCAGCAACAATGTAGCAGTGAGTGTAAATAATCTAGTTCATTAAAGGCAGTTCTTCAAGACGCTGCTTATGGCTGACTAGGTTTAATTCTGCATGAACAGTAGAGTTTCAAGAGACACAGCTGCAAAACTGATGGAGATTTAGACAGAGAAGGCTGTTTTACTATTTTTCTAATAAGTACGTATTTTTGAGAATACTATCTTATAGTAAGCAAATGATCCACAATTTACATATAGAAGAAGAGATAACAATTTTCTTTCTCACTTGAGGGAGAATGTTTTAAAAAGAATATTATTAAATGCATTACATCCATGCATGGAATTCTATAATATTCCATTTGAGACAGAACATTAACATCAATCCCAGTCACTAAGAAAAATTCAATTTTCAGTGGGCATTTGGAATCATGTCAGATTTGAATCTTACTAGGATGGAATGGGGAAGATGGTGCAACCACAAGGGGTTGGGGCAGAGCTGCAGGCAGTTCGGTTATTGTGGCTCTGCTCACTTCCTCTCTTTGCAACCTTCCTGCCATGAGGTAAGCATTCTCAGCACCCACTGGCCCTTACCTAGATATTTCTCACCACAGGCCCAATGGCAATGGCACCATGGTCCTGAAACCTCCAGAACTATAGGCCAGAATATACTCATCCTGTTTAAAGTTGATTTTCTCCAGTATTTGTTACAGCTACAGAAAGTTGACTAATACATGTATGTAGTAGCTGTGACCTAGCTTCTCAACACAATGTACTTCATGCTATATTATTTTTGAGTATGTTTACTCCATAATAAATTCTATTGAGGTCTTTTGTCTTTTCCACCTTATCACTTTAGACTATTTTTTTTTAATGCTCAGTAGTTGGATTTTTAACTTGAAATATTTTGGAGAGAGGTTGAACTTCTCTTGTTGAATCATGTAGTTTGTGTGAATGTATGCATTTAATTTATTCAATTTCTTCAACCTTTTCTGGCTGCTGGGACACATTCTCAGCAGGACTTTGGTTTTTGTTTGGTGCTCTGAACGCTGCTTTTATTATGTTGTTTGTCTCCACTGCTGAAGCTTTATTATAGCACAGGTAACATGACTCACAGGACTGAGGCCTCACACAATACTTTTGAGACACAAAACCAGTACAAAAATGTCAGAAACAGAGAAGGACCATATACTTATACCTCACAAAGATGTCAAATAAAATGACTTCTATTTGATTCCCTTTCATACATAATATACAAAATTGAAGGACTTGGTCTTTTAAACATCTAAATTTTATGTCATAAGAAAGAAATCAAAGTAAATATGATGGAGTGAGGAAGACTAGTCACGTGTTTACAAAATTAAGTAGTTTTTAAATTCATAGTTCACTCACTCATTATACTTGTAGACTGCCAATTTTTCCAAAGCAAAATGATCAAGTATTATGTTTCTGCTTCTTATACCTCTTATCAAAGAGGACTTCACTGTTCTATTTGTGTTTTGCCCTGGCTACTTTCAGAATGTGGATTTTTCTAAGTTCACTTCAGCTACAAACCAAAGGTAGCAGTTAACAACACAGAGATGAAATTGGTGCTAAAAAGAATTTTTACATAAATAACTTTGAGCTTATTCTGAACCAGGGGCACATAGTTCACACACCCTGAGTTTAAATTAAATTCATGTTGGTTCACAAAGTATACTCTTTTTTTTTAATTTTACCTTTTAAGCATAAAAATTAAATTAGCACAAGAAAAAATTGAAAAGAGGAAATATCTTCACAAAGTCATTGATCAAATGAAAAATTAGCTCTCATTGCGTTATTAAAATCAAAGTGCATTCTTGCTAATTTTTTTGCTATTATTTATTCAGTGGCTATCCAGTCAGATCCAGCCCACTTTATTATGCAATTAATTATTCATAAACTGAAAACTATTACAGTAACCTTTTGCAACATCCAACTAAAATATCCAAGAAAAGATGTATTTTCGGGTTAAACTGACAAAGAGTTGGTAAAGATAGTGCTGAATCAGCTAATTATGTCACACTGCTTAGAGTAAACATTTAGCTTTCACATACCAAAAATTTAGTTTTCTTTTCTAAAGTACTGTTGATTGCTTTAAATAGCATAATAAGCTGGTGTTTCTGCTGCTTCTTAAAATATTTTAGAAGAATCATTACATGTTGTAAGTTAAAATTGTGCATAAAAGAGTACCTATGAACAAGCTATGTTGTTAGATTAATTATGATTTAACATTTTGAAGTCTATTATTACTAATATACACAAGATTAATTAAGTGGGCTACTTAGGTAAAGTTATAAATGATTTGTATGAAGATTTGCAGCTGACATGATCATTGTAATGAGTGTCTGAGCCTATATAGATTTTAGGAAAGCATATTTATTACAGTCATAAAAAAGAATGTGATCTCTAGTTCTGGCCTCTTTCATTTAGATAACTACTAGATAAAGTGAACCTGGAATTTGTTATACAAGTCTCCAGTCTATCTTCAAAGTATGTCATTTCCAAATGATTCACACTGACTTTCTTCCCTGAATTTCTTCTCTCAATCTTTTTCATTTAATTCTATATCTTAAGCCAATGTTAAGCATTTGTTTTCATCTAGAAATTGCCTCTTCCACTACTCTTATTTCTTCATTTCACAAATTTCGAAAGTTGTGTTCCCCGTGTTAAGTCCGTCCACAGATCAAACTTGGGAAAACCTTTTCTTTTCTTCACTGTTTCTGCATCTTCAAACTGTAAAGTTCCAAAATAAACAAGAAACTTGACAAGTCCTTTGTTGGAAGCTTCCTTACCAGGCTTCTTACAGTATGCAAAGTTTCTGACATTTTAGTTCTATTTATTTCAAAAAAATTATATTAATTTTGCTTTCAACTAGTACATCATTATATACAGCAATTATGGGATTATAATAATCTTTAAATTAGAGAAACCACCACTATTTGAAGTATATCAAATCTCTAGTACAGAGAACTAATAAACATCTAATTAAGAATTTTGTCTCATCAAGTCATACTTTATTATTTGAATAGCTATTCTATAACACTAAAATGATTCACATGAGTTTTTAAAAGCTAGATAATACACAAAATATATATGGAAACAGAAAAATTATCTTTCATCATAATCTAGTTCCTATCTGCACAATTCTTTCCAGTCTTTCCTACACACAGACACACACAGTGTGAGTTCCCCAGCACTTGGCTTCTGACTGGAAGCCTCAGCTTCTCATCCCACAAGGCAGAATTTGGACTTTTAGCCTTTGCAACTACGCAAGTCAATGTTTTACAGTAAATCTCCACAGATGAGGCCACATATACGTGTTCATGTGTTTGCTGGTACTGCTAGTCTCTGAGATGACTTCAAGCTTCCCTAATAGCAAGTGAAGTCCTCAAATACAAACATATAATCATATAAGCTGTATGTTAAAAACACAAGAATCAAAACATGAAACATAAATATTTTAAATACGGACTAACATTTAAGTAGTTTTTAAATTCTCAGCATGTGTTGAGAGAAGTTGATGGGAGAATTGATTTTATTCCAGGATTATATGATGGATTGGTAGCCATTTGAAACTAATGAAAGATTAAGGTCTCTAAAATAATGCCCTAACCTTAGTATGAGATGACAAGAGAAGTTTTTTTGATTTTTTTTTTTCTTAATCTACTTTTCTGATTTCACTGTCCAGGCTTTTAGAGACTTGTCACTTCCTTGAACATTAAAACAAAAGACAAATTTAGCAAAAAGTATAAACAAAAAAGATAGATTTGAAAGTTCTAAATATTAACTTCAGATTAATTCCTTCCAGCTTAGGAAATATCTTCCCTGGAGATAAGCTGAGCTGTAAAGTTCAAATCCCTCAAGTGTTTGTTGTTCTCAGTAAACTTCCAGACAGAAATGCAAACTTTAAATTAGCCTCAGAGTCACAAGTCTAACACGGTTGGCTTTAGAAGTCCTTTCTACTCAAAAGAATGTGTTTTTGCAGCTGAAACATTTTCCTAAAATAAAATGTACTGTTTCTAATGAATTAGTACTTTGTATTATTGATCATCAGTTATTGATCTGTACTATAGATGTTGATATAATTTTAAATTTTAAAAGACAACTTAGAGAAAGGACTCTAAATTCAGCTTCTGTGTAGCAGTTGCTGTGCCACAGAGCCAGGCTTGAAAAATTACAAAATTTTAAACTCATTGATTGGTCTGGTTCTCCTAATGTCAAATATAGTAGTAGTAGCCCTTCCGATTTCTCCATAAAGATACATAATGGTAAATCAAGAGAAATATAGTATCATGTCTTACATTGTTAATGATGTATATCATTGTCACATCACTGTGAATATCTAATACCTAACACTGTTTTAATATTTCCTAGCTTTCAGGTACACTAGCAAACATTTTATCTGTATTATTCTTTTCACGTTTCTGACAACAATTCTAGGAGGTAGATAATAACTGAAAAATCAAATACATTATCAAGGAGGAAGAAAAAAACTATCTGTTTTATTTTAAATTTTTATTTTTATTATTACATATTGGCAGCACAGAATGATTACATTCATCATGGGGAATCAGTGCATGTGTATAAGGCATCCTAATTCATTTTTATTCCCTTCCATTCCCTCCATCAACAAGTCCCTTTCTGTTTTGCAAAAGATCTATCTCCCTGCTTCCTACTACCTATAGTTAGAGAATCTCAGTGAATTCAAACACAATGAATTCTGGTGAACTGTGCTCTTTTGTGCTATCAAAATTGAAAGAAAAGTTCAATTCCTATGTCCAGGAGTGTCTTTTGCCCCCTGAAAAAAATTATAGGTTCCAGAAGTTTGATGAAAGCAGTTGGCTCATTTAAATTAAGAACATGTTTGACAAGGAAATGTGCCCTTAAAACACTTTACTTAAACATTCTTAATATTCAACATCAGATATTTTGTAAGAACCCAGAAATATTTGACTCTCTTCAAAATCTCAAGACATATTAAGATTTCCAAGAGCATCTCAAGGAACCACAAAACACTTTGTTTGTACTAGTAACTTCTCTGTTCTTCATTAATTTTCTTTTCTTTCTTTTTATTTTTTATTATTTTAAATCTACTTGGCTATGATTTCTAACTATTGCAAATATTGCTATGACTGTGGGAGGCACACTGCAATAACCAGCTACCAGGGATAATATAGTGAAAAATGCCAGGCAGATGCCATCTCTAATTTCTAAATACTTGGCTCTGAAATTTGCGTCTATCACCTTGTCTTCAATTTTGACCTCTAGACTTAATTAGCAAGGCGAGATCAGGCTGGATCTTACAGAGATTCTCAGAGTAGCACTTGTAACAGAGCCGTGTCAATCCCTAGCCTTGCTAGGTCCTGGCTCCTGCAGCCACCTACACCATCACACCTCCATCCACTCGGTTTGTAAAAGGAAGCATCGTATTCCTCTCCAGAATCAATTTTCATGATCTAGAAGACATCAAACACTGCTGAATTTTGTCCCAAAGTATCTGTGAAATCTAACTCCTGTTCTTGGTTCCCAAATTATTGCCTTGGGAATATACTCTCATATTGTGGTCATTTTCTAATTAGTTTTCTTCCTGTTTCTCTCAGTTTTATTTATTCAATATTTCCACATTTTTCTCTCATCAACTCAGACCTATAATATTTTGTCTACAAAACGGATAAATAATAACCTTCCAAAAGTCTAATCTTGGACTGTATTTTAGTTTCACTGCAGTCTGATCTCCAGTTGTGCTTTCTTTTTTTAGTCTGTTTTATGTTGCTATAAACTAATACCTGGGACTGAGTAATTTATAAAGAAGAGACATTTATTTAGCTCATAATTCTGGAGGTGAGAAGTTTAAATTCAGGGAGCCTCATGCTCATCATATTATGTCAGAAAATTGGAAGTGTGAGCACAGGGACTACCAAACTGCCCCTGGAAATATCTGCAGAAGAAACAAAGGGAAAGAAGCCTTGTTCACAACAACCACTCTAATGGTGGTTAATCCACCTCAAAGAGGAGTGATTAATTGCTCTTAACAACCTAATTACCTTTTACACCTGCTGTGATCTCTCAAACTTATTGCACTGGGATCAAATTTCCACATGTGTTTTGAAAAGCGCAAAGCATACCCACTTCATAGCATGTTATATCTGCTTTTCACACTTCAGGTTTTCTAATAGTGGGCAAATTCCTCCCTCATCCATAGGTATTGAACAGGCTTTTTTTGTCCAATTCCTGATTCTAATATCTCATCTTAAAATACAGAGAACACTCTCTGTAGTTTGTACCACCCTAAACTGTTTGTTTCTCCTCAGTTTATTTTGTGCCCCAAGTTTATGAAATTGTATGAACTATTAAAATGAAATGCTTGGTGACTTTGCAGTATCACTCTAGGACTTACTTTTGGGTCCCCGTGGATTACAAGGTGGCTTTCATTACAGCCTCTATCTCTCCTGTGAGACTGAGAGTCCCTTGAATGAGATCACATCATCTCCATCTTTATGCCACTCTATAATCTTCCATGTGGCAGATGCAGAAAAGTGGTTGCTACGTGGAGGTTAATTAAACTGTAAATTGACCAAATAGATATATTACAAATATTGAGTGGTTACTTAAGGCACAGAGTAAAGAAATATCTACCCTAGGTCCCCAGATCACAGAGCCTCTAATATCAATAGAAAAGCTATTCTCATATTTTCAATAATCTACTGAATCTGGAAGCCACGGACCATAGGGCCTCATTGCCTCCAGGAGGGAATTCTACTCACACCATGGTAGAGAGTCATCTAATTAGGATCCTGGATGCTTCTGCTATGAGCCTCATCATCAAAATGGTTGTATTATGTTCTGTGTCTCTTGCCACATAACTCAGTTCTAAATCTAAAACTCACAAAATGCATTTGGCAGCAACAAAATTACAAGACAACTCCAGATATGAGAAGACTGGGAAATAGAGTTTTCATTTTTCTGGCCCCTGCAGTCCACAGAAGCACACAAAGAATATTTGGAAAGGAGGCTGTAAGAGCTGATGCTCAGAATCTATAAATTCTCCCCTGGAAATACTCACCAGCTAGATATGCTCTTCACCCCAAATCTAAACTTCTAAATGAAACATTTGGAACCACAATCTGATCCAAAATAATATAACCTTGTACTTCTATAAATGGAAATGAGCTCCATCAGGCATGTTTTATCTCTGCATGATTCTTTGTTCTGACTCAATCACAACCCCATCATGATTACCTGGGAACCAAGGATAAAACTATGAAATTAACCATCACCTGCACTGAATGTAACATTAGAGGACAAAAGAAGAGATGAAAGAAAAAAATTAATACAAATATAACATAAAATAGCAGAGAAGAGTAAGTGTTTAGGTACCACAGACCTCACTTGTACATGTCATAGTGACCTTGTAGCTGATCTTTATAAATTCCTCCCCACTTCCTCAAGTCCTTATACATTTGCTTCTTATTCATTGATTCACTGAATTTTTATTTGGATAGGCAATTGAAAATTCATATCAGAAAAATGTGAGCTCTCTGAGGTCCTCTTTATGCTGAACTTCTAAAGTTGTCCCATTAATATTTTAGCAATCAGACACCCCAAAGGATGCCTTGGATTCCAAATATCTCCTGCATTCCTAATGTACAATACCGGTTCCACTTCCCTTCACTAGTGAAGAACAATTGCCTCGCTCCACACAGCAGCAAAGGATGGGTGGGGGTCAGGCTCTGTTTTGAGTCCAGAGAAGAAACTCTTCTGCCTCTCGGTGGAAGAATTTCTTTGTTGGGTACTAACATCTCTAAGCTAGGACAGCTCAAGGTCACAGGCACCTGCTGCAGCACTTTATAAATGATGATAATGTGAAATGAGGGGAGGTGCCACTCATATCTCATTCTTGTTTCTTGTATATTCCAGTTATAACAAAAGCAGCACCAGTTTTCATGTAACATGAGAATCCATATCCACAAGTTACCAAGTCAAGTTTCAGTTGACACCATCTGTGAGTAGTAAAGATAGTCTACCAGTCTTTTATCACACACACAGATAATAGACTGGTTTAATGTGACAATCATCTCATTGGTTCACTTCTTTTGGTACAAAGATCAGATTTCTTGATCAGAAATAATAATGTGTGGATTTATTAGTATGAAGAAGGTATGCAGTAAGTGTATGAGTGTCGTTTATAGGGAAGACACAAGTCTATGCAAAAAATGTGCGTAATCCAAAGTAATCAAATTGCTACACATTCTATTATCAAAGTCTACAGAAGCAATATTTTACTAGGGAATAGTCAGTTGATACATATTAGAAGTTTAGCATTATTTTTTTGCAAGTCAACAGAGTACTGAGGTTAAGATATACATTCATTCCAAATGTCCATGTAGCCAACTAAAAATCAGGGGTATCTCTTATAAAAAAATAAAAAAGAGTTGTCATAAAAGCACTTTTGGGCTCTGCTATAATATCCAATCCAATGAGGCAAGTGTGTGCAATCTCTGGTTAAATTCAAACTATTTTAGCAATAAAGAGAAGTTAAACTGATACAGCATTGAAAATTAAACTACATAATTTCCTTGACTCATGGTACTTAACAAGTCATTTAAAACATTATTTCTTATGCTCAACATATTGTTTTAATATAAGCATTTAAAGATTGTATTTAAGTTTAGATATTTAAAAGACTAAAGATTTGAAGTACTGAAGATCAGAAGTAGAAAATAAAACAAGCTCAACACACTTCATACTCTGCAATCATTTTTGTAGGCAGAGAGCTGTTTAATTCCGAAGTGGGATCAGATATGTAAAGTTTATTGAGTGACTATTGCACTCAGTACGATGTTAGCATTTCTCATTTTACCTGTTATTGACCGTATACTGTGGATACTGTAGTAATCATCTCCATGCTGTAGTTGAGGAAAATGAGGCTTATCGAAGAGTAAAAATGGTTCAGAATGTTTAGTCACAACAATTCCTCAAGATGAACATAATTTTTATGTATCACAATCTTATATCAATAAAAACAAATAAAATAACTTTAAAAATTAACACATGTTCATTCAGCTAATACACAGGATTTATCTCAAACTATCAGAATATTTACCACTGGAGAGACAGCAGTCCTTTTGAATTTAGATTATCTGGAACCAGGTAACAATTTAAAACTGGGTTCATTTATTCCAGGATTTAGGATAATGTAAAATCAGGAATAGTATTATAAAAAATACCTACTTTCATATGAAGAACTGTATGTGTGATATGAGTCTAAAACAAAATCACAGTGTAATTTATACTGTACAGAGATGTTTATGTTTAAATTTTAATACTTATTTTATATTTAATAAATTACTATAGAAGTGAGCATCATATGTATCATTATCCTCAACATGGAAAGCATTCATTATTACATAAACATGTCTTTGCAAAATTATCATTAATAATCAATTTATGACCTGAATGTGAAACTGGAAAACAATTGAGAATTTACATTTCCATTAGATACTTGTGCTCAAAGGTATGATTTTTATAACTACTTTGGCACAGTTTCTATGGAATAAAATTTTATGTATCTTGACACTTTGTAGGGAGTTTTCGATGATTAAGAAATTTTATAAGTACTCTAAATGTAGAAAAGAATCGTGCATGCTGCAGATCAGAGAAAATATTTCATCAAAAAAAAAAAAAGAAGAAGTCAGTGAAGCAGCACTTAGAAGAAAAAAAAATGCTTAGTTTCCATGGAATGTGTTTGACAGTAAGATTTTTAAAAGATCTAAAAGGCTGACCTTTCTTTCCCCCAAACTAAGTAGACTTTTTAAAATGAGCACATCTGGTTTATGTTCCTAAACTTCTGGCCTTTAAAAGCTTTGTTCCCAATTCACACAAAATACCATTCAGGATTGCTTGACACAGTGACCCTTCCCTGTGGGTGGTTAGGTGAACGAGGTGATTAAATAGATTCAGGAATTTAACGTGCACCTAACAAGTTCATATTTGCATCCTGAAATGATTAATAAACAATACTTTTCCTGGGCATATTTTAAGCTCTTTTACTACTGTTTTTCAAATGCGACATTTTCTTTCTGTAAATACTTATGCTGGTGCCCTTATCTGGTAGTTTAGAACAAAGCCTATCCGTTAAAAACTAAAGTTTTTGTTTCTGTTTTTCTTTCCAAAGCTACAGTACTATTTCCCAGAGGGGAAAAACGCCCCTGAAAGGGTGGTCAAGTTGGATCTATAAATCTAGATGGCCGTTCAGTACTTAACAAACCCTTTGGTACTCAATTGAGTTAAACATGAAATGGTGCATTGGAAAGGAGATTTCATTTCTATGAGGCCCACTAATAAAACCCTTGGAGTTACTTGTGTAGAATGTAATTCCTTCTGACTTCGCCTTCCATTTGCCTTGAGGACATACCAGTTTAAAAGTGTTCAGTACACTACACCATGCATAACAGGTAATCTGCCTAATTAAATCCTATAAGGATGTTCTAAGTAGAAGCTGAAGAGCTCCTGTAACCTCGGCTTCACCCTCCCCACGCACCAGAGCTACTGAGGTTGAAAACCCCAGCCATTAACTCAAGTGTTTATACTTGAAGCTCAAATTCTACTTCGCCAGACTGGCTTATTTCAGTTTTTTACAACTCTGTTTTCTCATTTATAGGTTGAAAGCAATTTGTCAATTTATTTTTATATCATACTTTTCGTTTTGTTCTGACAGTGAATGATCTAATATATGACTGCGATTTATATTGCAAAAATCATACTGTGACTAGAACTGCTCAACTCAGAGATATAATAAGATTTACATCCATATTTTGAGTGCATTCATTTGGTGTATTTCAATGAATTATTAATTATGACCAACAATAAAATATTATTTTGCTCAAATGCACAGCAATAGGAAAGACGCCTGAGAAAAATTTATCTGACAGCCCAAGACAAAATGACCAAAACCTACTTCTAGGTTACTCATCCAACACAGCGTGATGCATATTTGCCCATCACAAACACTCAGTATGTGTTTTTCTCAGCTTGTCAATGTTTTCTCGAGAGAATAAAAGTCCAACTTTAGCATTTAGATAAAGAAATTTCTATTTAAGATTAAAGATGCAATATTATAGATGAATAATAAGCTTCTTAGAAAACTCCTTAATTACATTCAAAATTGATAATATGGATTTTTGTTCAACCATCATCTCTATGGCCAGAGTCATTATCATACATAACCAAACTGCATATTATATCTTAGTTGATCTATTTCTATTGACACAAAAATTTTCAGTACCTCTTCTTCTACTCTTTTATAATTATCCCTTCTTTCCTACTAAGTAAAATCCTAAGAGACAAACCTTATGTTAATCAATGACTCATCTGTTTTTCCTTTATTGAAAACATTAGATTGATTGTCAAATCAATCCTACTTATTCATTCTTCATGCTTCTTTCAAATCCACTCCTTTTAAAGTTCCCAAGATAGATGGCTTCAGACTGGGCTTTATGAAAGTATTCTGTCTCTCCATTGCATGAACAGCTCAGGGGTGAGCCTCCCGTCAATTATATGGCTGTTCTCAGAGATATCTGAGTGATTCCAGATCAGGCGCTGTAGACATTGAGCTGCTTCAGCTACTCACCAGAGTACAGTAACTAGTCACTGGCTTCTTGGCAATCCCAAAGAAAAGTCCTTTATGTCCGAGCAAGGGAAGCAGATGAGTGGTCCAAGAACACAAACTTCCTAGACCACAAGGTTGGTTTTAATGCTCTTCTGCTTGTCATACATGTCTTCCTATGGAGACAGCTAGACATGGAGAAGCTACTTTTTCCTTCTTTTCAGTTTCTTCTTTGAAATAATGATCCTCAGCATAAAGATTCCCTGGCAAGACTGAGAAATGTCCATGCAGTTTACAATGTCAGGGGCATATACAGGGATGGCAACCCACTACTTTATACTGAGATCAACACCTAAAACTCAGACAGAAACCAATAATGTCAAAAGAGCTCTTGAAATCACTTAACTATATCAACCACTATTTTACAATTAAATTTGTAAAGAATCACTGATGATCTTCAACTTGTGCTTTATTACATGCATACTGGATTTTCTACTGTTTTCCAACTGTTGTGTTTAATTTTGTTTCTTCTTTTCATTTAAACACATATTTATAAAAAAGCCTAGCTAGAGAAGTTAGATATGTTAGTCCTAATTATATTACTTGCTAACATTTTAAAGATGTGAATTTTTATATAAAATTGAACTTATACATTCTTTTCAAAAATTTAGTTTTAGAATATTGCCTTATGTTTGCTCCTGGCAAATAGCAGTTAAGCTTGAGGAACAGCCTCCCCCCATTAGCACTCTGTTTTAATTCACATGTGCATGCCATAGATCCTTCCACAGAGTGCTCCTGAGAGTGCTCTGAGAGGCTTTTCACCTGATGGACATTCAACTTGTGGCCCTGCTTCTTTGGTACCTTCAGAACCTGATGTTAAATTATGCATCCAATTTGCTTAATAGTAAATGCTCTTTTTTATGTGTTATTTTCATTTTCCTCCTTATTCTGAAAACTATTGTGACATTACTTACCTAAATCCTGTTGAGACATGAGATCACTAAAACTATTCTTTCTAATTCCCATTAAGTACATTCATTGTAACCTGAATATCTAGTATGTATACATATTCTTAGCATCTGAAATACAATTCAAATCAACAGGTACTAATTAACTACCGGATAAATAATAAGTAATACGGTTGATAGACAAATACAACATAGGCCCTTTTCATACTGGAAAGAAAGGCTGTTTTGAAATGAAATTCTAAGAGAAGCTAAATATGCTTTAATAAAACTGTGATTGGAACAAGAACATTGGAAGTCTAGAAAGAAAGTTTCATAAGGGAGTGAGGGAAGGCACCTAGAGACAGTGACGTTTGAGCCAGGCCTTGAAAAGTAGAATCAATTTGGAGAAGAATTAATAAAGAAGAAGAGCAAAAGCAATCGTCTGCTGCAAGTTGTAAAGATACACATCCCCTCTTTTAGAGGGGATGAGGTGATGATGAAGTGGATAGAAGTTAGTGGTAGGAGTGATTGTAAATTACTACTCCCCCATCATTGGGATGAAATACCCAACACCCCAAATTTCAAGGAGTTTATTTTGAATTACAGTTTTGAATGTCTCTGTGTATGATTGGCTGGCAAAAGGAAAGGAGAACTCTTCAGCTCATGGTGGTGGTAGGAGGTAGGATAGCTTATGACAAGGGTATAGCATAACCCTCTAGGTCATGCTTCCAGTGACCAGTGGTGGGAGGTAGTTGATACTAATCCTCTGAAGAGCACAGTGTTTTCATGATCCAAACAACTACAACTACCCCATCAATGAACTTATATGACTTTGGGGGGGGCATTTTATATTTCAATCATGACAGACTACAACCAGAATGGTTTATTGCTACATCAAAGACTAAATAGGCCATGTATAGTTTTTTTTTTCTTTTTCAATTATTTTCATTGATATATAATACTTGCACATCTTCAAGAACATATAATCATCATGTATATAACGTGTGCAAGTTCAAAGTATATATATACTAGAGAAGTAGTATATATACTAGTATATATATATATATATATATATATATATATATATATATATATATATATATATATATATATATACTAGGGAATATATACTAGAGAAGAGCAAGGATGAGCAGGCATTTAAAAAGTTCAATAATAGGAACCAAAACAGAGTGGATGAATTGCTTATACTTTTACTTGGCATGGTAGGGTAACCATTGGTTAAAAGAATCTATGATACTTTTGAAAATTATGAGAAGTAAAGACAGCAGAATTCCAGACACATAAAAATGATTGAAGTAGAGACTCCATTTTGAGGGCTTTAAGTGCATTAGTCAGCTGTTCTCTGGCTAGAACAAAACATCTGACTTTGGTGAGGCGACATTGAAGGGGTTCCTAGTTTTAGAAGGTTCAATTCATGGTCAGTGGGCTGCAAGACAGACATATGATGAGAGAAAGATGTGGTGGGTCAAAGCTGAGCACTTCACAGTAGCAGTAAAATGAAGAACATGTAAAGAGGACCAGAAGGATACATCTTTCAAAGGCACCCCTCCAGGGACTCACCTCTTCCAACTGAGCTTGATTTTCAACAGCACATTCAGCTACAGACATCAGTGGTTTATTCCACCCATGAAGTATAACACCTCCATGACCCGATTACAATCTGGGAGTCAAGTTGACAATGAAGGTTAATTACCACAGGTGGCAGTGAATTAAGTTCTTTGAATGAAGCAGTCATGTGACACGAATTTCACTCTACCATGTTAACATTGTACAGACATCAATGAGGAAGAGAAAAGCAATTGGACCTTGTTCAGTACAAATGCTCATGGAGGTAGGGACAAATTAACATCACCGGCACTGACAAGATGGGCACCCTTCTCTTGCTACAACAACCTAAGTAACTGCCTTAATCACTGAGTATATCTCAGTTATGTTTATTAATTTGCAAAATTTGCAATGAATCCATTTTCCTTATTGCCTGTTTGTGGTCATAAGGACCCTCTGACCAAAATAAAGGCCAGCCTCTTGTGCTCCACGGAAATGAGCAGGACTCTTCACAGACACTTTCCAATCCTGCTTATTCGCCTTCTACTTTTCAATTAGTTATATGACTCTTAATTCACCTTGCTCACCAAAGTTTTAAAATGGAACAATATACTACTCTTCATCCCTGTTTAATATGTTAAAAGCGTTTCCTATTTCAAGATCACAAAAATTCATATTATTCATACATTTTATCTCCTTATTATTAACATTTGCAGGATCAACCTTACAAATGAATATCCCACCCAAAATAAACGGACTTCATTACTTTCAAGGTTACTACAAAAGGTGCTTTCCAACTAGCTCAGAACACATAATACTCGCAAAACTGGGGTTGTTCCTTTATTTTAGCAGTGAAAAAAACTAAAGAGAAATTAGGGAAATGATACATTCTAAAAGTGGCTCACATATGAAATTCCAGATGTCTTCATTATCCTTGATTTGCATCAACTTTTTAACTGGTTATATTTGAATGTAAATCTTTTAAAAGAAGTTTTAATATTTTAATTACTTGAAAAATAATTATATGCTTTCATAATCTTTAATATGATCCTCATAATTAATGTGCCTGTTCTGCTTTTCCTTAACCTTATTTTATAACAAATACTCAATGCTGATGCTTTTTATAGACCCACCTTCTACTAATATTTGTTAAAAATTAATTTGATGGGTGTACTTTAGATATATGTACTAATCACATTCATCATTAGGAATTTATATTTGTGCATAATATGTCTTTCTTCTTTTTTTCCCCAAATGCCTCCCCTCAATGTTTTTAGAGAAAAAATAAATAATCACCCCTTTATGATGCAAAATGTTAAGATATTTTATCTTCATTTCCCCCACTTAAATTAACCAACTTTTACAGAAACTTCATCTATTAGAATGATTGTGAGGCTGGAAATTTAGCTCAGTGGTTCCAGTGCCTGTCTTGCAAGTGCAAGGGCTGGGGTTCGATCCCCTGATAACCACATACAATACTGGGTATGGAGACTCACACTCAGCAGCAATTAGCACCACATACCACAGTGCTGGTCGTGGTGGATCACACCTGTAATCCCAGAACTCAGGAGGCAGAGGCAGGAGGATTGCTGTGATGTGAGTTTGAGGCTGAGCTCAGGGCCAGCCTGAATTACATAGCAAGACCCTGTCTTCAAAAAAAAAAAAAAAAAAAAAAAGAAAGAAAGAAAATGATTGTGATGTTGCTAAATCTATAAGAATTGTAGACTCAACTATGTTATAAATAGAAATCAGGATGTCAATTATCAGTCTTGCAAATAAACTTTTATTTATTATGCATCCATAAAAGGCACATTATGTCATATATAAATATTTTACATGAATGTCACAAAACTCATAAGATAATGAAACATTTTCTGTGTGTAATGGTAGTCACTCTTGTTTATCGAGACACGTGGCCACCTCATGGTGGCCTAAGTTGCTTTAGTTGAAAACATGATTCTTGGTATGTGAGTAGCTGTCTTGGCACTGGGACACACCATCTGATGTGCACAACTTAGAGAAGGAAAGGGTAAATTTGGGTCATGGTTAGAAAGGCTTCAGCACAAATGCAGATGGCTCCATGGAGGAACATCAT
>PVIR01004124.1:31823-81965 GCA_004026965.1 Petromus typicus | reverse complement strand
TAACAGATGTTAAAATCAAGTTGGAAAGGTGGAATAGAAGGTGAAAATAGGAAAGAAAACAAGCTTTCACAGAGTCTGGCTCTGTTGACCAGCAACCCTCGCTCACAGCAAGCCAAGTGCTCAGGGATAATTGAGTGGACGAGCAAACTGGGCCTCTACACAACACAGTATGAACCAGCCTGGGAAAGGAAGGGAATTCTGACAATGCCATGCCATGGATACATCTTAAGGGCGTAACTCTGCTAAATGAAACAGGCCAGTCACGAGCAAGGCAAATAGTGTATGATTCCACTTTATGAGATCCCTGGAGTAGTCAGATTCACAAATGACACTGGAATGTTGTTGCTGGGGACTAGAGAGTCTGGATAGCAAGTGAGTGCTTCAGCTTGGGAAGATAAAATTTTAAAGATGAACACAGTGATGGCTGCACGACAACGTGCACGCACTGAACACTGCAGGGATAGTCAATTTGCTGTTAGGTACATTTTACTATAATTAAATTTTTCTTAAAAAAAAAAAAAAGAAATGTAGTTCCCCAAATACCAGGCCAATATCAAGCTATCAGAGCCTACCAATGAAAAAAGCAAAGCAGGAGTCTCAGGACCTAAAGCAGGCTGCCCACACACTTCCCTGACAAGGTGTGACAGCAGAGCCGGGTTACAGGTCTCAGTATTGCACCAACCATAAAGGAGAACCAGGCCACCCTCACTAGACCTATCCCAGATACTACTCCACACATCCAGCAGTCCACTAAGGACTTTCATGTCCAATGTGCTCTAAGGTGAGGAAGTAGAAAAGACAAGAAAAGTAAATGTTAGAGATTATCTTAACTTCACACTGATGGCAAGAAAAGTTGCTTTAGCTTTCCTCATCAACCTATAACTTCTAAAAGATTGTTATTTCAACTTATTGAAACTACCAACAGACCATTCAAATAAATTTCTACTATAAAGTGACATTCCAGTTTCGATCAACATTTAAGAAAAGAAGACCCTTAATTTTCACGAATGTCAGAATGAGAAAAAATAAGTCACAAAAGAAAGAGGAAGGAGAGGGGAAGGACGGGAGGAGGCGGGAAGGATGCTATTGATGTAGACACATCATAGATCATTAAACAGAGTCCAAATAAAAACAGGAAATTCACTGCATGGTAAATACAACATTTCAAATCAGTAAGAAAGAATCAATAATTCAGTATGAAGTATCTAGGTGAAAAAATGTAATTGACTCCAGCTTATACTGCACATATTTTTTTAAATTTTTTAGTTAATTAAACATCTACAGATAAAAGTTCAAAAAAAAAAAAAAAACTAATTATCAATGACAGAAAACCTTACATAAGTTTACTATTAAGGCCAGAAAGTTTCAAGTTTGAGTGCATGAATCATGGGACTGGGAAGAGGGCATAATGAGAAATACAGATGCTAACCAGAGAAAAATCATGCACACATTTTAATAGAACAACATCTAAATATAAGAAAAAGAATGAGCCTACCAGGAAAAAAGAGCAAAAGATTGAAAACAGCCCAAAGTACATTTTTTTAAAATGTCAGATCACAGAAGATACATCGAAAGGAAAATTAAAAGGAAATACTAATTTTCTAACCTGCTGGACTGAGAAAGATTTAACAAAGATAACACCTAGTGCTGGTGAGGGTCTGGGAAAGTAGACATGCTCATATCTGGCAACTCAGAATCCAAACTGATATATCTCCCAGGTGCAGATGGCAAATGTTTATACTACAAAAACTACATGTCCTAAAAAACAAACAAACAAACCAAAAAAATGGAGATGTGAGCAAAAATATGTGAACAAGAATGCTAAGTGTGGGCCAGGGATTTAGCTCAGTGGTTCCGGTGCCTGTCTTGCAAGCACAAGGACCTGGGTTTGATCCCCACTTAACCACATACCATACTGGGCATGGAGACTCACGCCCAGCAGCAACCAGTACCACATACCACAGTGCCAGGCATGGTGGCTCATTCCTGTAATCCCAGCACTCGGGCGGCAGAGGCAGGAGGACTGCTGTGATGTGAGTTTGAGGCTGAGCTCAGGGCCAGCCTGAACCACAAAGCAAGACCCTGTCTCAAAAACAAAAAAAAAAGAATGCTAAGTGTATCACTGATCACAAGAACACAATTATGGAGCACCTATACTGTGCAATTATGTACACACCCACCCAACACATATGCAATGACATGGAAAATTTTCACAATACATTGTGTCATCAGGAGAAAACAGTTAAGAGGTATAGATTCCATGCTTCTGTGTACATGTATGTATGTGTGCACATTCACACATACTTACACAGAGATACACACATTATACACATGTGTGATTTGATACAGCCACATTCTTCTTTGGCTTTTAGAAATGTGTAAGCTGGCAATGTTTGAGCACATCCCCAAAGCTCTTGTGTTGGAAGCATGGTCCACAGGATGGAGGTAGAATCTTTAACAAGCACTAGGCAGGCCTAGCAGGTGGGCCTTATAGCAACAGAGGCTGAGTTCTCAGAAGGCATGAAGGTACTTCTCCTGGGACCTTGGATGGCTATTATAAAGACTGAGCTTGGCCTCTAGCTGGCCTCACTGTCTTCCTGTAGCAATGTCAGCTCTCCCTTTCACACAAGGTGCTGCCATCAGCCATTATGCCACCCATAAGGTACTACACCAATGAGGCCTCCTGATCTTAGATAATCAGCCTCCAAAACTGTGAGCTAAATAAAACCACCTTACTTTATAAAGTTCCCAGCCTCAAGTATTTTGATTACAAAAATATGGACTAACATAGATTATAAATCAAATTTTTGATAGTGGTTATCTTCTAAGATGTACAATTCTAGAGAAAAGTTTAAATATTTTAATCTCACTCTTATGTTTGAATTTTTCCAATGACCATTTATTACTTTGATAATGAAGTAAACATTTATATTTTTATAGTAAAAATATAAGAAAGTAAAAGGAATAGTGATTTTATATACTCACTTTTCTTATTTTCACATTGAAATCTTTCAAACATAAGGTAACTTCTAGCTGGAACTGAATGATCTTAACACATCTGAATCAAGTTCTTTCTGACAAAGGAGTACTCTACACTAGGCAGCGAGACATAGACCTTGAGCTCCAGCAAAGTTATACATGGCATTGAAAACTCAAACAAAAACATAAGATTCAGCAAATAAAGGACAATCTTCTTTGTACATCCCTAAATGAAAAGGAATGATAGCCTTCTGATAGGACTTCAAGCAAATAAGACCATGTTATGAGGCTCAACTTAGCAAAGGTCCATGAAAATTCTCACTATGGGTTCAGCCTAATTAACTAATCCAGAGTACCTGTAAGGAGAGTAACTTAAGTTTCATATACAACCACTGTAGTTAAAATTCAGCTAAATTAGTTTCTTTAATTGCCAAAAACAATCACAACATACATACACGAACACATACTACTTCGAGGGAGCATAATGCTGAGAGCAAGAAAGGCTGTTAAAGATCTTCAAAATACAAACCAGTATATAACACCAATTTGATTTTTTAAATTACAGAAAACAGTTGCTTCTCAATTGGGTTATGTCCCTAAGGATAGGCAAGATCTATAAATTATATTAATACAACTGAGAAGCATAAGGTAGATAAAACTAATGCCATGAAAGAAAAGTGAATTCAAAAAAAACAATAACTGAATATTTAAATCCTTAAAAACAAATATAATTATACCTTGAATTGAGGACATCAGCACTAATATCTTGATAACACATCTTCATAGTTGTTCCCACTTTGTCCTTCCTCTGCATTCCACTGTTCATTTACTCTCATGCCTAGGACTGTGTCAGTATTTCACTCACACGAACAATGATTCACTGAGGCAGAACACTTACTATGTGCTGAGCACAAGACAGCAGTAAGTGAAACAAAAATCCCTTCCGGGGGGATCTGATATTCTACTGACATCAAGTATATTGGTGCCATCTACTACATAAAATTACACCCTAATGCCAACTCCCATCTCAGCACTTTTAGACCTCCTCACTCACAGGTTTTTTTTTTTTTTCATTTTATTTTTTTGTTTATGGAAATTTTCTCATATTTTTATTTTGCAAGGGCTTAGAATATTATCTCACGCACAGACACTGAAGAATGTGCTGAGCTAATATTGTCCTCGCCTATGATTTCTCCCTGCCAACAGAAGTCTTCAAATATATCATCTGTAAAATAAGTACAGCATCCTGTCCTACAGCCCTATCCCAGCCTTCTACTTTAAAGGTGTGTAGGAACCTGCACACTACTGCCACTTATTCACTTTCCAGTTCCCATAAAGCTGGTGTGTTTTTGTTCAATCACTAAACCCTTATGCACCTCCAAATCCAACTTTCTTCACTCTTTTTCAAATCAAAAAATAATTCACAATCACAACAAAAGTACACAGGAAAGTATCATCAATATTCCACAAAGTGAAGCCAGAAACCTGAAAGTCATTCTCAACAGCTCCTCCTCCCTCCCAGCCTGCATTCCACTCATCCCTAGGTCTACCTGATACTATTTCCAAACCCCACACCCAAACCATCCATCCAGGCATCTCTACCTATACTCTGCCACCACAGGGCCACCATGAGCTTCCCCAGACTCTCAAACACACCCAGTGATATGTTTTTTTCTTTTCTTTTTTTTTTTTTTTTTTTTTTGAGACAGGGTCTTGCTTTGTAGTTCAGGCTGGCCCTGAACTCAGCCTCAAACTCACATCACAGCAATCCTCCTGCCTCTGCCTCCGAGTGCTGGGACTACAGGCATGAGTCACCACACCGGCACTGTGGTATGTGGTATTGATTGTTGCTGGGCGTTGAGTCTCCACACCCAGTATAGTATGTGGTTACTGGGGATCAAACCCAGATCCTTGCGCTTGCAAAACAGGCGCCAAAAACACTGAGCTAAATCCCCAGCCCTCCAGTATCTTTTGAGTGCCACTCTTGCCTCCAATAAACACATCCAGCACCCCACATGATGGCAATAAAAGACAAGGCACCTACAATATAGCCTGTAACTCTCCAATTTCAGACTTTTCTACTAAGTGTGCCCTCACTGGGCCACACGAGCTAGTAAAATGGCCTAAGTTATTTCCCTTTAGAAGCAACACTATGTCTTGATCACCAAAGACCAAAACAATACCTGGTACAAATAAGACCTCAAATGACCAACTGTCCTACCAGCCTACAAATTGTACAGAAGCAAGTTCAATATTTACACTGTACACCCTTACACAAATAGGCTGGCAAAGAGAGAAATCTCAATGGCACTTACTGAATTAAGACAAAAGGTGGAAGCAATCAGCATAATCCTATTTGCAGGAAGAAAAAGAAAATATAACAGTGGTACCATCTTGGTATCTTGACACACATAATCTTCCAGTCCCCAACCCCCTTTTTCATGTATTATTTTATAGCAGCGACTTGCAGCACCTGGGGCATCTTGCACATCCAGCTCCTCCAGCATTGTGCAGCCTCTCTGGCCTCTGGGGACAATGACACCACAGCAATGATCAGCAACTCCTCTCAGCACCCAATCAGAGTGGTCTGTAGCACAGCACACACCTTCCCATGAACACCTTTTCTCTGGCACCCTATGGATCTCTTCTGGCAAGTTCTGAAGGGTAGATGCCCATCAAGTTCTACCAGCACAGCATCCCAGGGAATACTCTACCTTGGTAAACCAGAGCTGTGCCCTCTGGACATGGTCTGAATCTCACTCTGAGGGGAAGGACTCTTCTTTGGAACAGCAGCAGCTCCATGTACCTGCTATTCTCATGTTCTCTAGAGTTCTCTTCACTTTTAACTAGCTATCCCTTCACTACCTCACTTTCATGTCATAATTAGTAATTCTTCCTATTTTCTACTTAGTGGTTTCTTTCTCCGGGCTGGATCTAGACTAGTATGGATTTGGGACTTGCCCATTTATGTAGTATAAGGTAGGAATTACATTCTGTTTTCTTCCATAACCTATATACAACCAAATATTTTGGGGTGTGGGGCAGTGGTACTGATTGAATTCAAGGTCTGACACATGCAAGGTAAGTGCTACATTACCCAGTTCCTCAACACTATTTACTACACAGAGTGTCTCCTAGTGCCCTGCAGTGATGCCTATGTAATAAATCAAGTGTCCATGGAAGCGTGTCTCTTTCTGGGCTACTTTGTTCAACTGGTCTACCGACCTACCTTTCATGATTTTGGTTGATACTATATTGAATGAACAGATGAATTTGAATTTTCTAATGCACAGATGTGGTATTTTCCTTATTTGTTTAAGTCTTTAGCATCTTTTAAGGTTTACTGCTTTTACACAAAGAACCTGCATTATTTTACATTTTTTCTAAAAAATATCTTTTATAAGATACCGCAAATGATTGTTTTATATTCTGCTTGTTGGTGGTATATAAAATTGCAACTGTGTCTAAGTTGCCTTGAATCTTGCAACCTTGCTTATTGCTTGTAAGTTACAAATAAATATATTTGGGTCTCTGCTACGCAATTATATCATTTATAAAATCGCATCTTTATTCTTTCTATTATGATCCTTGTACTACATTTTTCTTGTCTTACTGAACTTCTGACAAAATAACAACAGCAATAACTGTTAAAAATAACTTAATTCTTCCCCAGCTTTTCAACATTTTCACCACTGAACAGGATGCTTGCCACAAGCTTTTTCTGAGTAACCCTTACCAAATTAAGGAAGTTAACCTTTTATTCATAATGTGTGATGAGACCTCATTTTAAATGAGTGCTGGATTTTATCAAAGACAATTTCTGCACCTGCTGAATTAGTGCACTATTCTCCTGCATTTTTAGTGTTTAATATTTATCAATTTTTCAAATATTAAACCTATCTTCAGAGAACGCCTGATGTTCTTGACCTTTGAAAATCGTCAAGACTTGCTTCACAGATCAGCAACTTTGACAAATATTCCCTGTGCATATGAAAAGAATGTATAGTTTGTGATTGTCAGGTACAATGTTGTATTTATTTTATGCTTCATTATATTTTATTTTCAATGTTTCTTATTTTCAAGATACTATTTAATCTACTGCTAAACCCACTAAGATCTCAATTAGGTCACAAACACATGGCAAATATTTTTCTGTCTGCTAGCTATATTTTAATAGTATGGCATTAAAATATTAACCCCTTTCCTAATTTTGTGGGGTTTTTTTTTGGGGGGGGGGTTGGTAGTACCAAAAATTAAACTAGGCACCTTGCTCTTGCCAGGCAGGCGTGTACCACTGAGCTGCACCTCTGCCCCGTTCTAGTATTTTTGTAACTTCTAGTCTTTATATTTATTTTGCTGTAAGATTATACACCAGACTCTAATCTATTTTTAGGTGGTAAGCCAAATGTTCCAAATCCATTTAAATAAACAGCTCCCACTTCCTCCTCAAAACAGTATCACCTTCATATATAAAATCAGAGCTATTTTTTTAACACATGTATGGTTTTACTCTGCAACCTGGCCCTGCTGATCTCTACTGCTCTGTCCTCCTGATTCCTATAACCTTCACACTTCTCCTCATCTTCACCTCTTCCTTATAGTTTCCTTTATAAATTTAATTTCCTCCATATTACCCCTATCCAATCCCACTATTCAGTTTCCTCCAGTTCACTTTCAGAACTTCCTTTTTCAAAAACTCCTATCCTTTCTACTCTCCTAGCAAGATTTCTTCTGTACATTTAGCATCTTCTTCACACTTTCAAGCTCCCAGGTCTCTCTTCAATTGCTTCCCAGGGTCTTTAGATGTTCTCTAAGTGCTACAAATCTACTACACAAATTCAAATTCCTCACTTCTACCACCTGCTCTTCTTTGTGTGCTGCATTATCTACAGTACCACCATCACTCAAGCCAGAATCTCAGTAACTCCTTCTCTCCTTCAATAAGAAAGGTGGCAGGATATGCCACTATCCCATAAGAATTATTTTAAACCAAAGACATCTGAGTCCCTAAAATCCCTTTATGTCCCCAAAGCCTCTCAGAACAAGTCAGTTATCATAAATTCCCCCCAGGAATAACTCAAATCTTCCAGGGTGCAAGACACCCAGACAGATAGCATCTAAACAATGTCACAAAACTACCATTATCCGTCACCTACTCTCCCAAAAGTATCCTAGTCTCCGCTCACTTAGCAGGACAGTATAGAAGCCCAATTCTAACTGCTCCTTCAGTCACATCTCTCTGCAAACACCCTGAGGTACAGAGAAGATCAGAATCTACCTTGTCTTTCTGCTGCACCACATCTTAGAGGTCACACTAAATCCTACTGGTTCCAGCTCCTTAGTCAGATGCTTGTCTACTTCCTAAAAATAGGTCTTAATTAATATCTCTGGTCTGGATTCCTCACCAGACTCCCAGCTTCTCTCCCGGCCATTCTCTATATGGTCCACAAAGTGACTGTATAAAATGAAAATCTAATCATTTATTCTTCTGATTAAAGTCTTTCCATTAATCCCTGTTACGTATGAGGTAAAGTATGAAACCAACACAGAACACAGAGCCTCCTATGATCTTCCTGCTGTTTCTCTCTCGCCTTAATTCATCCATTTCCTCCTCCAACCCTTGGCCAGCCACACCTAGCTACCCAAAGGGACAAACTACCTCCTCCTCCGGCAGCTGCACATACTGCCTGCAACCTAGAGTTTTCTTGCTGATTCTCCATCTGCCCAGAAAACTCATCACCTTCAAAGTGTAAATTAGGGTTGTGTTTCTTATCATCTACAATTTCACTGGTGCCTCCTCTGTGCCCAATTCATCCTATCCACACAGACCATGCCTTCATTACACCACAGAGCAAACACAACAAAAAGAAGTCAAGCTTTTTGTCTGCATTTGTGGGAAGACCACATCTTCCCAAGGGCAGGCTCACCTCAGGTGGGGGCAATAACAGTGTCTCCCAACCAAACTCTACACTGGCTTCTCCAAATCCTCTTCTTGCCTAGTTTTAACCATCAGGGTCCACTCTAGCTGGCCAGCATAGCCCAAGGTCAGCAAGTATCTTGACACTGGGGTTTAGCTAGAATGTCCCACCCACAATGTCTGACCAGGCTGGACCCCACCCACCCATAAGGTCTCATCACCCGACCTCCCTCCCACATGCACCTCAGCCAGCATCTCATTGGCCCCTGATGTTTCTTCTGGACAGTTTTATATCCACTGAGCCCATCTAGCTCCTTGGCTATAGATTCCTATTTGTCCCTGTATCCAGAGTTGACCCAGGTTGTTACCCTGACCAGATATCCCACTGCTCTACCCCTACAAACAGTATCCCCAATACAATATGCCTGACTATTTAACAAACATTGTGGGATTTTTAAACAATTGTATTAGTACATGCTTGCAGTATATGCATTTTGCAATCACCCTAGAAGTTGACACATGTATATAATAGTTTTTTAATCCCCTTCCCTCCCTCTCTCCCTCTAGTTCCTCTTTCCCCCTTTTCACTTTTGTTGATATTGTTAATCTTAGTTCATCTTTATAGCATTTAACATCCATATTATCAACAACTAGATGAAAAGGGTTAACAGATATAACGTTCAACAATAAACTGGTTTAGGGCCGAGGTTTTAGCTCAGTGGTTCCGGTATCTGCCTGGCAAGCACAAGGTCCCAAGTTCAATCCTTGGTACTGTTGTAGGTAGGTAAGCTAGCTAGATACCTAGCAGGCAGTTAGGCCCCAAAAAAGCCCACTTGGAGGACTGTCAAGGAGACCTTCACTGAAGTCAATATTACCAAAGGAGAAAAATACCCCACCCATGTAGGATAAATAGCAGTGACTGATACTCTAAGTAGGCTTCAATCTCTGCAGTGGTAGAGAACAAGGTTTTAATCCACCTCTCCCATGGAAGTCTCCTGACTGAAGACCCTTGTACACTTCTTACGTGACATATTTCTCATTGGATTCCCCATTTAGTCAGTATTACCTAAGCAACTATACTTGTAATCTTATTGGTTGATCATGGTTTTGTCCACTTTGTGATTTCTCATTGTACCAATATTACCTAAAGCAACTGTACTTGCAATGCTACTGGTTGACTATAATTTTTCTCACCTTAAACCTGCCTCACCTGATGGTTTGTTCCACAAAAGCCTCTTGGAAAAGAGGAGTCAGAGGGTCTCCCACTTTCGGGCACCCTTTCTGTCCCCCTCTTAAGCAGAAGCTTTATTTCTCAATAAAGTTTTCCTACTCTTAACCTCCATCATCCCTAAAGTTCATTCTTCAGTTTCAGAGAATACGGAAATGCATTTCAGGCCTCCAAGCAGATTGGGAACTAGGTTTGTTCCTCTGTGTCAGCGGCTCACTCCTGTAATCCCATCACTCAAGAGACAGAGGCAGGAAGACTGCTGTGAGTTTGAGACTGGCCTGGACCACACAGTGAGTTCAGAGCCAGCCTGAACTACAAAGCGAGACACTGTCTCAAAAAAAAAAACAAAAAAACAGTAAACTAGTTTGGAAAATTTGTCAAAACCTATTTCTTTTTTTTAATTTATTTATTTTTAATTATCTTTACTGGTACATTATGAATACACATCATAATCACATCCAACATTAAGAGTTTGTACCAGAATATGACATGACTTGATTCGCATTTTTTCCTTTTCCCCCGCCCTGCATCCCCCACCCCCTATATACACAATCTTTGTTTTCTTTTTTCTTTATTATTACTACATTCGTTTTCCCCTCATTATCTACACTTACGCTCTTTCCTTTTATTTTCTACTTCACAATATCAACTATACATACTACAACTCATTTACAACTTTATTTTCTCACACCAGAGAAAAGATAAGATATTTACACATCCGTGACCTGTTTATTTCACTTATGAGGACATCCTCAAGGTACATCCATTTGAGTGTGAATGACTCAATCTTATGATTTTTAATGGCAAAGTAATACTCCATTCTATAAAAGAGGCACATCTTCTTTATCCAGTCTCCAGTTGATGGACATCTGGGTTGTTTCCAAGACTTAGCAATCACAAAATGAGCTGCTATAAACATGGGTGCACATATGCTGCTGTGAAATGACTCTTTTAATTCCTTTGTGTATATGCCTAGCAAAACCTATTTCTTAAGCCTAGCATGGTACTCTGTGTGACCCAAGCACTCTGGAGGCTAAGACAGGAAATCTAGAGCTCAGGGCAGTCCTGGGATACAAAAGAAATTCAAAATCAGTAGGAACTACACAGTGAAGCCCCATCTCCAATTTTAAAAAAAGAAAGAAAGAAATCATGATGAAAAGTGTCACAAGTAACATTTGACTCAAAGCATAAAACCCTTAAAATGTCAGTATGTAATAAGTATTTCTCAAAAATTTTACAGATTTTAGAAATGCCATGTAATACTAGAGGCTTTATTGTTATAAATTCAACCCATGTGCAAATAATTTCATTCCAGAAATCCTCATCTCATTCAAAATTCATCCTACATGTGCTCTACACTAGGAGAAGGAGCTAAAAGTCTACATAACTGTAGCAAAAAATTTCCTAGTTACTGCATAAATATAATACAAGATTCTCTTTGTTCTGAACTTTTGTAAAAACCTTCACATCCATTTAGGAACTATGGTACAACTACAGCCCCAGGCAGGAAAGCTGCATATCTTTATCTGGGCAATTGCTTCCTCATTACAAAGAGAATAAAAAGAGCTATAAGAAACATTCAAATGAAAAGTGGCTCCACATAAATGAGGAGTTAGATGGGGGCATTTTCCAGTAAGATTTAGATGATGAGAATGCTCTGATTTCCAAGATTATCAAAATAGATCTGACATGAAAGTATCAACAAATCTGTGAAATATACTTTTAAGTATGAAGAAACCTTAGTTCAAATTTTAAAATAAAAAATATACTGAAAAACTGACCAAATATCCCACTGACCTACTTTCAAAACTTACAGGCTTGTCTGACAAACAGATCAGTTACTACCCTCCAGCTTTCCAAAGAACATCACTTTAGGGATCATACTACACAGCAGTGTAGAGAAGCAACTGAAGAGATGCAACTGCCGCCCAGAAATTCGCACCTCCAGAAGCAACACTTAGTCACCATTGGGACAAAGCTGGAAAGACTGCACCTTGCCCCGCCCTCTAACTCCATCAACTATGCTGATTTCATGTCCCTGCCCCTCACCACCCTAGCTGAGAATTTGTGTCTTCTGTATGCTTTCTGCCATATGTATTTACAAAAGACTTCATGGTAACAGCACAAACATTTGGGGAATCCCCACCCAGGGCAAAAGGTTCTCTAGCCCCTAGAAGTCCCTTTTCACAGCTCTCTTCTCCCAAAGGCAATCACACTTTTGTGCTAATTGCTTTCTTGCTTTTCTTAGAGTTTTCAACCTCTGGGAGTGTTGCTCAACTAACAACTTTATTGAGATATAATTCACATACCATAAAGTCCACCCACTTAACAGTTTTATTGCACTGACAGAACTGTGCAACCATCTCTGTAGCAGTTTTTAACTCAAATGCTCCGGTTACAGTGGATTTCCCAGGATTCCCTTCCCTGGGAATTAAAGATTTAAAGCCAAAAGTGGAATACCCACTACTTTCAACACCCTGGATAGCTGGGGTGGTGACAGAAATGCAGGTAAAGTTGGTTACAAGCCCATAACCCCAGCATATGGAAGGCTGAGGAAGGACGACTGTCACTTCGAGGCCAGCCTGGACTACACAGTGATATCCCAGCTCACAAAAAAAAAAAAAAGAAATTGAAAGAAACAACAGTGAAACAGGTCTTTGCACACATACAGTGTAATACAAAAAGTGGTGAAAGACACTACCATGACAGAAGCACAGCCATTACCGCCTGTCTGCATGCTCTTCTTTCACACAAAGTTCTGCTCCCTAGTTCTGGCCTTGCCCCTGCTGGCTCCAGACCTATGCAAGTGGCAGCTACTTTCCACAAACCTTATCATCCGCCTCTCTGGCCCCTGGCCATCCTGTGAGCTGACCTTGTAGGTGCTGCAGGAGGCAGTGCTGACCTTCTCTGAGCCTCTACTTCTTCTTTCTGGCCTCCATTTCTAGCTTCTCCCACAGTACAGTCTTATTCCTGTAAGAAACAGGTCCCTACTCCATGACACTCACAGTGGGTCTGCTTTCACACTGAAGTCGGCTGGGAGATAGTCTCATGTGCAGCCCTGAATTGTTTAGCACTGACTTTGTGAACTTCAGAAAGATAAGAGGCACTGCATTTGTTGTGTGAGTCTCTGCTGTTGTTGCATGTGTCTGTGTTTTGGTCATTGTGTCTAATAATCTATTTCTCACGATCTAATACTTTACTGGCCTCCTTAGTGAAATATACAAACAGGAAAGAGCACAACTCTTAAGTGTCTTTGTATATGTATGTGTCTGTGCATCATACTCGTGACCACCAAACAGAACACTATCAACACCCCAGGAACTTGGCCACCCCCCCCACAAAAGTAAATACTTCTGACTGCAATACCACAAGTTCATCTTTCTGTTTCCAAACCTGTTTTAACCCGTACACAAAATCAATCATGCAAAACTGTGTTTGATTGTCTGGTTTCTTTTAACACTGTGAAAGCAACTCATTTCTTGAGTAGGGCATTGACTCATTTCCAAGGTTTTACAGTTTTCTTTTACATGAAGGGATCACAATTAATTTTCCATCCTGCTGCCGATGAGTATCTGGGCTGTCTCCAGCTTCAGAGAATCTAGAGTTCTGCTCCTGAGGACACAGTATGTGTCTTCTGTACACCCACACGGACTTTGTTCCATGGGACACATACACAAGGAGATGTACGATGTGCTTACCTTCCACTCCAACACAACTATAGTGTCCTGAAGTAATTAAACAAATGCAGACAGCACACTTTATTCCTCCATGACATTGCACACTGTCTTTTATACTTCACTTGGATCTACTATATCATCTTGCTGTGGTCTTTACCTCTTGGATCTACTACATCATCTTGCTGTGGTCTTTACCTCACCCTGCTGACTGCAGCAGGACAGCACCTTTCCCTGTGTTTGCTGACTACTTGTGAAGCACTTGCCAGGTCTCTTGCTCATTTTTCTACTAGGTTAATCGGTCATCTTCTTACTTACAGGAACTCTTAAAATATTCTGAATATAGGCCTATGCTGGCCAATCTCACTCTGACTTTTCCTTCGCAGAATAACATCTTTTATTTTGGTAAACAGAAGCCCTTTTAATGTAATCCAATATATCAACCTTTAACTTTAGAGTCAATGCTTTCCGGATCTCAGTAACACTTACTACACAAAGCAGCACTGCGCAAGTGAACTAATGTTCCACAATGCATTGTGCTTGGCTTATACTTGTGAAATCAATGAATCCACCAAGCCATCCTCAAGAGTAAGTGAACTGTCCTGGAAGCTTAGAGCTCCTGCGGTGCATTAAACAGGAGCGGATGGGCTGCCAGATCCAGCGCGGACTCACCACACTGTGCACACTGCACAGGAAGCACTCTCCATACACTGCTACAGACACTGCTCCTCTGCCCTCCTCTGAGAACATCCACACACCCACACATGTGCAAACCACCTGCTCACACCCTACAGACACATGATCCCCACACATACATGCACTGTATGGCATACATGTAACATTTATCCACATATATTTAACATTTTAAACCCATATTTCAAAAACTAAAGAAGTCAGCCTAACTAACAATTGAATTATATTTTCAATGCAATCTCAGGAAAAAGGGAAATGATACAGGACCAAACCACTAAGACGGCCTTCATTTTGCAGAAATCATAGAGACAACTGGGTGCTACTGAAGACTAACATGAAGCAAACAGAAAACTATTTGCTAATGAGTGAGCTAAGGAGGAAAGCAACTGCAAAGTGCGATTAATCATCACGACATTTATGAAGTATGTGAAACGAGAATCACACTAAATCTGTTGTCACTGCAGGATCATGTCAACATCAGAGAGAACAGAGAACCACTCCTCAGGTATGGGCTAACCTCCTGATCACTCTTCTAGATCTTTCCCTTGACTCCATCAACAGTGTAAAAGTTTTCTAATAATAGAGATTTCTCAGAAACTGATCATCTTGATATTTTTCCAAACTAGATGACCACTTACAGAGACAGCTCATTACCACAATTTCGCACTGGGTAGGAAATGGATGGACATATAAGGACCTTTAGGTAGAGACAGAGGAGAGGACAGTAGCTAATCCAGAGAATTGGGCTATGGAAGAAAAGACAAAATAACTCCACATTTTACAAGTAAATGCTTCACTACATTAACCTGAAACACCAGAAAGGATAGAAGTTTGAAGGTTACAAAAACAAAAAAGATAACCTTTGCCCTAACACACACCAGCTCTGAATGTACACGGTGCTTGAAAGGTTTCACTCACATTCAGAAGTACTGGTCAATGCAGATTAACTGTACATTTACATATTTCCACTTGTCTATTACAAAAGTTACTCTCCAGATTTCTTTTGGTTTATTTTTCAACACAATCTGCTTAACTGCAATGGGGACTTTTTCTGAAAGCAGTCAAAAGTAGATTAAGGCTATAGTTCTAAACACTAGCTGAACTAAATTCGCCATCTCCCAGAGTCTCTAACACTCACACCTGAGTCCCACCCAGGAACTACACCTCAACGGATCTGGGGTGAACCTCAGGCCCTGGGCTGTATGCTGGAAAAGCTGCGAGAGTGGCTGTTTCTTGTATGGAGCCAGAGATGAGAGGCAACAAGACAAAGAGAAGGGACTGGTTGTATGCAGGAGGATGCTGACTTCTCCATGCTTCTCGGTGCAGGTGCTTCTACCTTTCCCTGCTGCATTACAAATGGCTCACTCACCATGAAACTCACTTGCACACTGCTAACAGACATATCCCCCAGGTCAGGCCCTCATGGTCCATCCAGATACCCAGAGTGATCTACTCTCACTCAGGTATCTCTGGGCCAGTCACAATGACAATCAACCTTAACCTCGTAGGCACTTGGAACTTTGGGTAACGGGAAGCAAGGTGATCAAAGCTGCAGTTGAGGAAGCTGTACTGAGATGTGGAGACAGGTGGAAGACCGACCCAGTACAGATGCATATGAGCCCTGGCCCTAGCACAAATGCTTCTGTCTGCGTACGCCTATATCTTGTCCCTAACCTGTTCCTCACTCTGGCTCTTCCCCTGCTCTCTCTTCTGCCACAGTGAGGCAAGTAGCCTTTTACCACCATGCGCTTCCTTCATGATATTTCTGCCTTGGAGCCCAGACCACAGACTGAAACCTCCCAAACTGTGAGGCAAACGAAGCCTTCCTGCTTTAGGCTGTGTGTCAGGCATTCTGTTCCAGCAATGGAACACTGAATGATGCACTGTGGCAGCTGCCACCAAAGGAGAAAAGAGGTCCAAAAGGTAGGTTGGCCTCCTACTTAGCTTCAACCTGAGCAGCTCCACTCTTTTTAGTTTTATAGATTTTGGTTCTATATGAGAACATGCTTCAAAAAATGCTATTAAAATAATTTTTTAGGGCCAGGGATTTGGCTTAGTGGTTCCAGTGGCTGCTGCGCAAGCGCAAGGGCCCAGGTTCCATCTCTCTTAACCACATATAAGAATGCCAACCAGGTGTGGTGACTCAGACTCACCAGCAATCAGTACCACATACCATAGTGCCAGGCAGGTGGCTCATACCTGTAATCCCAGCACTCGGGAGGCAGAGGCAAGAGGATTGCTGTGAGTTCAAGGCTTACCTGGGCTATAAGGTGAGCTCAGGGGCAGCCTGAACTACCAAACGAGACCCTGTCTCAAAAACAAAACAAAACAAAAAAAGTCCATCCAGTTAAAAAATATTAATTTGAGAAACACCTAGCTCCAAACTGCATCCTCCTGTCTCGCTCATCTGTTTCTAACTCTAGCAGAATGCAAAGTTCGCTGAAGGAAGAGACAGAACAAGAAGAAATTTGAGGGATAAGTCAGTTGTTTTATCCCTCTTCCTTTAACCACTTGGAAAATTCCTGACATAGTTGCAATTCTGTCACTGAGATGGCAGATTTAAGAGAGCAACTTAGCTCCTTTGTGCTACGCCCAGCTCAAACCTGGTAGCAAAAAGGCATCCCATCCATGAGGAGCTTCCCTACAGGAAGTGTGGAAACTGGGCTTCCTTTCCTGAAGATCCGTACAGGTACAGGTAGCCAGGGTGGGGCAGGGGGAGGTGACAGGCTAGCTAAGGAACTCCTGGATTCCCAGCCTCCCTTGTACACCCTCCCCTAAAGAGCAAACATGACCTGAAAACTAATTCCAACCAGCAGAATACAACAAAGGGAAGGAGAGTCAGGATGACACCATCCTAGCATCCTTCTTGTGGCAAAGAAGCTCAGCAGCTATGATGGGAAAATACCCATGCACAGGAGCTGGAGGTGGACAGCACCTCAGTACCAGCAAGAAACTGAGGCCCTCAGTCCAACAGTCACACTGGCAGCTAGCAGATCCTTGTCAGTCAGGCTTCCTGAGGAGAGCACAGCCCAGCCAACACACTGGCCCCAGCTGTGAGAGGGGCCAGCCAGGCATACAGGCGCCTCCACCCAGAAGACAGTCAGGTAAGAAATGTGTGTTGTTCAAAGCCTCTAAGGCTCATAAGGTAGGTGAAGATGGAAGCAGTGTGTTCCATGGCCCAAGGAGCACAGACAAGGTCCATGTGAAGACCTGGAATCACAGTACAGCTGGGGCAGAGCAAGCCCAGGGAGGATCCACAACAAGGCAGGATGGAGCCTGGGGTTAGACTAAGGTGTGTCAACATGTTAAAAACTCCATATCCAGAGAACAAACAGAAGAGCACGCACGGGGACTGGCATGGCTTCATTTTCAATCTACTAATTTTAAAACACAAGTAGCTGCTATGAGCAGAATGAAATGGAGGAGGCCCAGAGTGGAAAGTGGCACCTGCTGGTATACAGATGAAAGGCGATGACAAGGACAGGAGGGCCAAGAACTTGGAAGAGAGTCGTATCCCCATTTCACTAACTCCCAACAGAAATGAAGTGTTCTGTTTAACTGTAAATAGAGGGAACAGCCCACACCAGTAACTTTTCAATCACAAAGGTTCTGTAATCCCAGTTACTGTATACGCCTGTATCTGATCCCTGACCTGTTGTGATATTAGGTTTCATTCGTGGCTATTACCCTCTCAAATTTACAGTCATTCCAGACCTCCCATTTAAGAACACTGAAGAGGTGGACAGCTTGCCATCTGAGTCTTGTGAAGATTCTGGTAACTACTTCAGTATAGCTGGTTTCTCTACAATCCATCAGATGGCTAAAGATACAGATCTGAGAAAGCAACCACAGGCTCAACTCAACTGCAAAAGGCCCCCATGCCAAGAACCCAGGGACAGAGGAGGAGAAAGGCTGGAGAAGGCCTGAAGCTGAAGCTACACATGGCTCTAGTGGGATAAATGGGGAGCACTGCAGGGAGTAGGTCATGGGTTGGCAGCATGGTTCTCAGTGTGGCAGTGTCTGGAGATAGTGTTGAACCTTTATGACTTGGGGCCTAGTAGAAAGCACACGAATGACCCTGCCCTTGAAAGGACATTCTCGTGAGACCCAGGTCAGTTGTTAAGATGGGGTTGTTTTCAAAGAGCACAGCAGGCCCTCCTGGTACTCTGGCTTCCTGTCCTGCCACACCATCTCTCCCTCTCGCACTCACACCCACCACGATGCCATCTACCTCACCTGAAGCTCAACCAAGGAAACTATTGTGTCCTGGACTTCCAGCTCAATTACGAGTTGCCAAACATCTCTCTTTCACAAATATAGAGCCTCAGCTATTTTGTTATAGTAACATTAAACAAATACAGAGTCAAAGTCCAACTCTGGATGCTTATGCCTGAGATGCCTATCAGCAACTGAAGCTGCACCTATGTCAGATGCATTTGTGATGTCAGTGGATGAAACTATCTTGAGAGAGAACTGAGAGAAAAAAGCAGTTACAAGGGATTTCACTGTTTAAAAGTGGACTCTGAAGATCACAATCAAGAGACAGCAGAGGTGGCAGAGGCAGAAAGAACAGCAGGACACTGTCTTGGAGAATGTGATGTCTCAGGAGGGACCAAGGGCAACCATGCTGCAGCTGCCACCCACTGAGTAAAGTGTGTACAAGGTATGCACTCTGCAAGTCTCATGCTACTAGAACACTTGACAGGCAAACGGTGTGGAGCGGAGGGGTGGACAGGAAGGAGGTGATAAGGAGTTATTTTCAAATAAGAAACTAGGGAAAGGGCCGGGGAGTTAGCTCGGTGGTTCTGACACCTGTCTTGCAAGTGCAAGGGCCCGGATTCGATCCCCGGTAACCACATACACTACTGGGAGTGGAGACTCATGCCCAGCAGCAATCAGTACCATATACCACAGCGCCGGGGGTGGTGGCTCACACCTGTAATCCCAGCATTTGGGAGGCAGAGGCAGGACGATTGCTGTGATGTGAGTTTGAGGCTGAGCGCAGGGCCAGACTAAACTACAAAAGTGAGACCCTGTCTCAAAAATTAAAAAAAAGAAAGTAGGGAAATAAGTGGATCGCTTTAGGAGGAAGTTTTGATGCAAAAGGACTTAATGAATGGGCCTGTTGATAGAGGGACCACACATCACCTTGAAAGATAGAGGACACAGACACGTGGCTGGTGTGCGAGTGTTAACACAGCTGCTGGGCACAGTGCTGAAGCAGGAGAAGACTAGGCTCAGTACTCGTGAAGCATGCTGGCCTCTGAACAGAAAAGAGCAAACACAGTTTGGAGGCAGGCAGACCTGGAGCTCCCACTGGCTTCTATATCCTAATGTGAAACAGATTCATAAGCTTCAAGTAGGAACTAAAAAGGACTTGTCTGGCCTGAAGAAGGCAAGAAGTATAAAACAGCACAAGCAGGAGAACAGGCTGAGCTGGGGAGAACCCTAGAAGATAGTGGGTGGTAGCAAGGCCTACATGAGGATGACAATCAATAATTTACTGAGAACAGTCTGCTGTATCATCTTATTTGTCTCTAGCAGCAATGAGCTGCTTGGGTGCAGGCCCAGAGAACATGGAGATGGAGCTCATTTGGGACTGAGGTTTGTCTATCTGGGTATGACAGAAGGTGAAGGGCTAGGTTAGCTGTAACCGTGATCATGTGCAGAGAACTCTGGATTAAAGCTGGATGAGAGAGTAATGAAAAGGGTGTGGGGAGAGAAGGGTCCTGTAGAGCTTCAGGGAAGCCCTCCCCGAAATCTGAGAGCAACTAGCTAATGAAGAGAGGCCAGCAAAGGGAACCGGGTAATGCGTCGGGGAATGCCAGCAGCAGGAAATGCTGGTCAGCTCCAGCAGGAACCCACACTAATGAGGTAAACAGGGCCCAACAGTAAGCAGGCCGAATGGTCCAAGAGCCCCACATAGAGATGAGATAGTGACAGCCTTGCAGGAACCTACGCTTCTGCGATGGGCTCCCACTTACGAATGGACAGATCTGTCTGGTTCACCAGCAGTACCTCCCAAGCCGAGTGTTCAAAAAAACCTGCTGAGTGAATGGTACTGAAACAATGAAAAGAAAACCTGAGGCAGGGCTACAAATCAGTGATGAGGAGGGAGGAGAGCAGAGGTCAGGGCAAAAGAGAAAGGAAGAATGAACTCTGCAGGCATGGGCTGGCACTCCGCCATGGCAGAGCTGGGCCGAGCCACCAAGTAAAGAGTGGCCAATACCTATGCATTGAGAAAGGCACCTGATGTAATGCAAGGGCCTGTATGGCTGCTGCCCAGGATTCTGTCTGGATCCAAAGGCAAGAACAGGAATTAGGACGTCCTGCTTATTTTCAAATAACCATATTAATTCTATCTTCATGCTGCCATCTCTACAAACCACTTCATAACAGGCCCTTCATTCAGCTAACCTGCTATGACAGCAGGTGTCATCCTCAAGCCTGGCCCTGCCCTCGACTCAACACTGCATCTCCCATCTTGCCCTTTGAAGCTACCTGGCCTCTCCTTAATAATTTTGCCACAATTACTTTCCTTCACAGCACAACTCCCAGAAAATCACTAACATTTACACCTTCTACACCTCAAATCTTTGGTTTCACTCCGCTGAAACCATTCATCAAGATCACACAGGGCCTCCAGAAACCATGAAACCTCCAGTCACCAGAAACCATGGTGACTTCTCCACCCTCATTTTACTCAACTTTTAGGCAACTACAGACGTCACCCTGTGCAACAGAAGAACAGCATCCCCTAGAAATACTCACGTCCTCATTCCTAGAGCTATGTGACTATGCTAAATGGCAAAAGGTCAAGTAGGCTGCAGATGATCTGGGGTGCTAATTAGCTGACCTTCCACTGGGGAGATTTTCCTGGATTATCCACGTAGACCCAAGGTAATCAAAAGAACCCTTAAAAGTGGAAGGAGAGAGAAGGGAGGAGGGATCACAGGCAGAAAAAGAGATGAGAGGATGGTGGAAAGGCTAGGGACGCCCTATGTTGCCAAGGAATGCAGCAGCCTCCAGACAGACAGCAGTACAGACAGGACTCAGGGAAGGAACGCAGCCTGCCGAACCTTCACTCTGCTCCTGTGAGATCGATATCAGATGTCTGTCATGTCCACAGAACTGTGAGATCATAAAGCTGTATTGCTTTAAGCTGTGAAGTGTGGGATCCTGCCTGGTTTAGCACGCTTCCTGCAGCCCCCTGCTCTGTGCAGGTTTCACATCCTCCTCTCCACCTATGTGGCCTCACATAGTCCATAGCATTAAACGCCACACAGACACAACAGCTCTCCTGATAGGACCCTACCTATCCTCCTGGACAAGTGCCTGCTCACCATCCCCATTTTGGTGACTATCAGATGTCCTTAAAGGAACACACACTCCCAACTCCTGTCCACCCCCTCCACCCTCAGTCTTCCTTTTCTTCTTGATAACCACCTGCACCACCACAGAGCCCAAGGCCACGAATGAGGACTCACTCTTGATTTCTCCTTTCCCTTTCCCTCCATATAATCTCAGGAGTCTCAAAAGCTCCAACTTCAAACTACATCTCCTCCTCTCCCTCTCCACTGCCACCACCGTCTTCTTACCTAGATCACAAGGGCTGTAACAGTACCCTAAATAGTCTGCTCCTCCTTACGGCCAAAGCAGCAAGAGGAAAAACTAAAAGGACAATTCCATATTATGTAGGTCACTTCCTGATAACTCACCCTCTGATGGCTTCCCACTGTCCTTCAAGCTAAACCCTAAAAAGGTCCACCCTAGCCCATTCACCCAGCTCCTCTCCTAATGTCTCAGCTCAACCAGCAGGGAGCACATGCCTGCCAAGGCCTTGGCACAGGCTCTTCCCCTGCCTAGAATGTCGCTCGGCTCCTCAAGCAGCCAACCCTTCTGCACCATTCAGATCTCTAACTTCACTTCTCAAAAGAAGGTTTTCTCTGAAAATTTCCTCCTACCCTGCTCACCTCTCAGCATCCTGTTGTCTTCCCTTAGAGGTCTCTGAAACTCTCACCTATCTGTTTCTTTTGCATTGTCTGCTCTTCCCTGTATACTGAAAGCCCCTGGATATCAGATCTTTGGCTGGTACACTTACAAGGTTTCCCACCAGCACTGGACTGGAGGAATCAAAAGCATCACTGAATGCAGAAGTGATGGCATGCAATCGAACAGTATTAATATGCAGTCAATAAGCATGATGCCATCAATCATTGTCGAGAAAGGGCTAATCTACAACATATTAAGAGAATAGGTTACAAAGCCTATTCTGGATTAATAAATAGCTCTTTAAAATAGGGCTAGGGATGAAGCTCAAGGTAGAATCCTTGCTTAGCATGCATTACGCATGAGGCTCTGGGTTCATTCTCCAGTATTGCAAAACAACTAAGCAAACAAACAAATTTAAAAGTACCTAGGCCCATTAACACACAGGAGGAAGTCTAAAGAGACAACTGTGCCTTTCTGATCCAGAGCTCTGGGTGGCTTGGCTGTTCTCTATGAAGGATGTACGGTGGGCATGTACATCCTTGGTGAAGCAATGCATCCCCAATCTCAGTTTCATGCCTCCACCTGGAAAGAGCTGACCCACAGGGGACAGAGTGGCTCCTTCCAGAGCACCTAAGCAGACTGCAGGCCTGAAATCCTGAATGCAACACGCCTGCCTCACGCGCTCCTTCCTTCCACCTTCTGGGAACCTACTGTGTACAGGGAGCACAGGTGTTCCAGGGGTCTTACCCATGTAAATGTGATCACTAGTGAGGCAGGCAGACCTCAGGATGAGCTAGGTGCCCCCCACCTAGCTCATCCTTGAGTCATGGCACAACAGTGTGACCGCCATGGACACTTCACTCATTCTCCCAGTGAATGGCCCTGGACATCTAGGAAGTGCCAGGTGCTGTTGTTCTAAGCTCTCGGGACTGACCATTGAGCTCAGAAGAGGCCCATCTGCCCAGAATTTACAATCCAGCAAGGACAGCCAGAGAACACACAGAAAAACAGACAAATTATACAGCATAAAAGAATTAAATGATTGATACTAATTCCAAAATATCTTAATTTTTAAAATAAATACATAATCACCATACTACAGGTTCTCTAAACTGCTTGAGGAATGGACTGTTAAAAATTACTGGAAAATGTTTCCATATACAAAAATTTAGTTAATAGTAATTATGGCATTTAACAAAAATAACTCTTAAATAATCAGAGTTAAGAAGTCAAAATTTTGTTCAATAGTACAAAAATATTTTAACATGCACATTAACAAGTGTCTTCTGATGCCAGGAAAGGGGACCTGCTGCCTCACGGCTTAAAGATGCATCAGGCACAGAGGACGATGATTCTACCTGGACCTCAGTTTTATGGATCCTGTTTGATTTTAAATTACTGTACTTCAACACATCTTTCTCAGAAATGGTGTTTTCTCATTCTTCCAACTCTCCCTTAACTTTAAAAAAGGTAAATACATTTAAGCATTTCCCTCCTTCTCATTCTGCAGAAGGATTTCTTGAGCCTTTCTGACTATGAATCCCATCTAGCAACCAAACATGCCTCCCTCCCTCTGGGTCACCTTCCCTCTCCCACAGCCCTGAGCAGGTGTGAGCCCACCGCGTCTTGGCCTCAGCTTTCTGGCTTCCTCTCTTCCCTGACAACAGTCTCCTTTAAAGAGAATGACTCCCAACAGATGATACTGACTAACACACACCTCAAGCCCACTAGGCTTAAAAAATGCCAGCTTCCCCAGGTATTCACCCCATTCCACCTCAGCCTACCTCCCATAGGCCTCAGTTTCCCCCACCACTACTCCATAGAGGGGAGGGGTGTCAAACCTCAACCACTTTCCATTCAACTTAGAAAATGTGACCCGAATGCACCCTCATGTGCACCTGAACATTTTTTACAAACACCTCTGGAAACAGCACAGTGACTGGACAAAGTCGATCTGTCCAAACTTCAGCTGCAGAACTAGACAGGTATAGAACTTGGAGACAACAGTAAAGCACATGAAGACCCCAGGTGGGAAAAGTCAGAGGCTCCCGGGGTGATGAAAATGTTCTGGAATTAGGGAGAGGTGGTGGACATACTGAAAGCCACTGAATTGTACACATTAAAAGCAAAAACAGGGCTAGGGATTTAGTTCAGCGGCACTGCACCTGTCTAACAAGGTCCTGAGTTTGGTCCCCAGTACAACGAATGAATGAAGGAATGATTGATTAACAGCAAAAAAGAAAAAAAGTTAAGCTCCAAAGCTGGAATCAAGGCTCCTTAGAAGTTCAACACTGAGAAATAATTCTGAAGTAGTAATTATATTCAGAGACAGACCTTCAAAGGTCACTCTGTGCCACTGCCTAAGACTCAAGGAGGCCAGGCAGGCAAATGTCTTATGTAACACCCATCTGACCAGAGACGAAGCCAAGTCCGAACCTACTTCCGCGCCGGCTCTGATCCATTCCAAGACAGCAGTGGTTCTTAAATCTGTAGAATTATCAGAATCTGAAGTTCGTAAAACCTCTCTAATTTCACACCTTAATTCACAATCTGAAAAAGTAACACCTATAACAACACAAAAACTCACTGCTCGTGTTCATAATCTGATTCCTTTGCCTCTGTACCCAGTGATGTCATTTAAATTGTCCTCGGGCTGATGAGAAGTGGATTTAAGACTGAATGACATATTTGTACCAAGACCTAACATGGACTTAAAGAACTATTTGCTGCAGAGGAAGTTTCAGTGAGGAAGAAAAGAATAACTGCAGGGCACAGGATGGTCCAAAGAGCCTGCTTGAGAACAACTGGGGCAATATTCATGGTGTTTTGGTTTTTCTTTTAGTTGAGACAGGGTCTCATTTTGTGGTTCAGGCTAACCCTGAACTTACTACACAGCCCAGGCTAGCCTCGAACTCAGGGCAATCCTCCTGCCTCTGCCTCCTGACTGCTGGGATTACAGATGTAAACCATCATGCCCAGCACTGTGATATGTGGTACTGGAGTTCAAACTCAGGACTTTGCACTTGCCAGGCACACACTGGAACCACTGAGCTAAATCCCCGGCCCCGGACAATATTCATGGTTTTAGCAAAGCATTATCCACCACATTAACTAACACTATTAAGACAAATTTCATTAGCTTTTTGCTCTCTAATGTATGTATCTGTGTTTTATATTTTCACAAAAACTCTAAGAATTAAAACATTTATACTGAATATTTGTAGTTTTATGTACTTCATTCATTCCACAAGTATGTACCCAACAATGACCACTGAACAAGGCCAGGTTTCTTTAACCTCTTAATCAAATTCGCAGGCATTACTCTGCAGTGAAACCTGTCTTTACACTCCTAGTCAATGGTACCTGTGTGGAGCCAGAAGCACACTCGGCTGTACCCAGCTCTCCTACCCACTGTGGCTACAATGCTCCAGACACACGACTGATGCCGGCTATCTGATTAACAGGCCTGTGCTTCCTTGGATTTGATACATTTATTTCATTTACTACTAAGCTGGATAGAGGAATTATATTTAACCTAATTACTAAAAAGTATGATGCTTAATTTGAAACATGATTCCATATACTGTGCTCAAATAACAAATGGCGTCACTCTGGAAACTCTGTTCTTCATGTTTTCTGTTCACACCTGCATTTTTATATTGGCAATTTAATCCAAGAAAACCCAGCCTGGACTCCAAAAATAATCCAGGATCATTCAGATCACTAACTCTTTTAAAGCTAAACAAACAGAGTTTCTGCTTCAGGCTGACGAAATCCTCAAAGCAAAAATATCCCCTGATATTTACAACTACAGCACTGGCACTCATCAGCTTAGCTCACATTTAGGAATTCAAGAATTCTAACTGACGCCCCCCAGAGGGCATGACTGCTACTTCAAAGACACAATACAGCTATCCTAGCAAAACCAATCATTGAAGAATTATAAACCTAAGTCTACAATATCTTTAAATTATACAAAGAGAAAAATTAAAAATACTAAAAAGAACTCAAGAATGAATGCCTACATAAACATGCGCACGCGCGCGCGTGCACACACACACACAGGAGATTAAAATCATTTTTAAAAGGTAATGTGGTTGTTTAAGAACAACAAACTGGAGCGGGGCATGGTGATGCTCGCCAGTAATCCCAGCACTGGGGAAGGCCCAGGCAGGAGGACTGGCAGGAGTCCCTAGGCCGGCCTGGGATATGGACTGGGTTCAAGGTCAGCCTAAACTACACAGTGAGACCATATTTGGCGTGCAGGGGGGGGTGGGGTGGGGGTCTTAAAATGAAGGAAAATTTAGTAACTCACAGTCTGAAAGTTCACTTTTCTTACCTAAATGCAAGAGGTTGGGGAGAAAAGTTTTCAAAATCTAAAAGTCTAATTCTCTTCCTATAAAAAATTTTGCAATTATACTAGAGTTTTTCTTCAAGCTCCATAAGTATGGCTTGAATTGTATCAACTACATCCACACTACTCTCAACATGGACATCTTTACCACTAAAAAATAATTTTTAATATGAAAATTTCTGAAGGTACCAGCGACTAAAATTTTGATCACACTTTCTTTAAACAATCAGTACAAATTACAATTGTTTGCTTACTCTAGAGAAACTGTACCAAAAGAAAAACAACAGATCATTAACAGTTCAAAAATAGCAGCACATATAAGTGAGTTGAGCATATTTAGGGCAAACATACTCATTATAAAAGGTTGATGGTGCTACATTAGATTGGCTCTGGACAAATGCCATCGGATATCTAGAGCCAGAGATGGGAATCCAGCAGTTAAGATTTTAAGTTGAACAGCTAATTAATGACTAAACAAAAGAAATTTCAATCTGGACAACATATATACCATACTAATAAGTGTAATTATGAAGTAGTCATTTGTGCAATCAGGAAGTTGCATGAACATAATTATTTCTGGCTCTGGGCCTTAAAAATATTAACTTAAAACACAGAAACCTTATAATTGATTCATCTAGTAAAGATGTGAATACCAACTGATTAAAGAGTAAGAGTTAATTCCGTTAAAGAATATACTCATACATTCCTTTTCCCCTGCCCTGAAAATAAAAACCAGGTTTAATACTTATATTATACAAAGGTACAAAATTTTTACTTGTAATGTATTTTCTTCACTAACCAGAGCCCACTATTAAAATTCACTATTAAAAATCAGAACTACTTCCCTAAGAAATGAGTTCTGCTACTTTTTAAGAAAAAGACTCATGTCAGGCCGGGGAGTTAGCTCAGTGGTTCCGGTGCCTGTCTTGCAAGCGCAAGGGCCCAGGTTCAATTCACCGGTAACCACATACCATACTGGGCGTGCAGACTCACGCCCAGCAGCAACCAGTACCACACACCACAGTGCCGGGCGTGGTGGCTCACGCCTGTAATCCCAGCACTCGGGAGGCAGAGGCAGGAGGATTGCTGTGATGTGAGCTGGAGGCTGAGCTCAGGGCCAGCCTGAACTACAAAGCGAGACCCTGTCTCAAAAAAAAAAAAAGAAAAAGACTCATGTAAAAACACACTAATTTTTTGTATAATACCTGAAAATTCACACGAAAACAGAAGGCAAATAATTCCATAAAACAAAAGGATCTGAAATTACTAGACTGCTAAAAGAAGATATTAGAAAAGTCCACTTAAAATTGCTCATGGGAAAATAGGATGGAATATGAGCCCTGATGTCCCTGCAGGGGCCACTCTTTCCAACTAATATATCTATACAGGTAAGGTTTCCTCACCTATAAGAGGGTAACTGTCTACCGCATAAGACCAACTCAAGGATCGAGGATCATCATAGTTTATCTCGAATGTCCCCCAGAGGGTTTCTGTGTTTGGAGGTGAGGCTTTCCGGAAAGATGTTGCTGACGTACTGTCTGGAGCTGAAGTCTGGCAGGAAGGGTGGTTCTCAGGGGCCTGACCGGGAAAGCTCCATCTCTCTTCCCCTTCTTCCTTCCTGACTACCATGACCTGGGCAGCCCTCATCCCAATAGGCCGCTTCTACCATCAAGCCTGACCCCTCTGAGCCCAAACAAGCCCCCCCATTAAGTGGGGGGTGTTGGGTAATTTGTCGCACTGGCCAGGAAAGAGACCAAGACAAGGGTTAAGTGTGACTACTCAGGTAAATGGCTCAACGCGCCTAGCAGACAGTAAAGTCCAGTAAATGCTGTTCCCACCATCACTGCTGCAGCCATCATCCTCGCTTCCTTTACAGTCTTCAGAAAGAGGGATCAGTGTGGCGGAGTCTGCAGAATCTAAAACTGATCTGTTTTTAGATATATTTAATGTATTTTGTAACTGCAAATAACATTCAAGAAGGGTAGATTTTATATCTTTCAATGACCTAGAAAAGGTTAAAAAAAAAAGCTTAGCCAAGCCAATGACCTCTTGCCATCTTCTCAAGTCTTCTGATTAACTTTGAGCTGTGCCAAATACTCGCACGTGAACCCATAATACTCATCCTCCATTAACTCTTTCCAGTTCAAAACTACGCTACAGAATGGATTGCTGCGTACAGTAAGATGATATAGAGTTATGGGGTCTTTGACTAAAAGCCTAAATAAGTAACAGAATAAAATTCCCTAGAAATTAATAAGTAACACAGAAAGAAAGTAAGCTTAGAAACAGCCCCTATCAAGTTTGCTGTTGTGACCCAATTATCTACTCCTTTCTACTTATTTCCTTCATCCCTGAAAGAAGTATCACCCATCTTACAGTCTTAAATGGCTTAGAAAAATATATATAAACTACTCAGTCACTAGCAAAGAATAGGTGCTTGATAAATATCAGGATGAGCACACGCTTCCTCTGCCTCCTTAGATGCAGACACCACACACCTCAGGCACGCACACTCACATGCATGTGAAGTCATATCACACCTTGGAGTTCGACTGTATGCACCCAGCAGAGAGTGAGAACACAGGGTGGAGAAAGACGACAGCTGCCACTCTCGGGGGCGGCTCAGATGCCAGCTTTACTTGGCAAACACACTGCACAGAGTGAGCTAGAAATGCAGCTCTCCAGGAGTACTCAACTGCTCTTGGGCGTGCATTTCCTCAGCTCCAGCCCCTCGTCTCAGGAAGCTGGATCTAAAGAAGAGCAATCTGTGTCCAACGTAGCTTCTGAATATAGGCAGAGTGCTTCATGTGGCCCTCCAACCAAAGTAACTACTGTCTGTTCCAACTAAAGCAGGAAAACGGGCTCTTCCTAATGGCTGTAAGACTCCCCTAATGGGCAAGTCAAGGGATTTCAAAGGCAATGTTGACACCACAGGATTTTCCCTCACCCAGGTCCACTAAGCTCCAGGGAGAGGCAGGTCCACTGAACTTGGTTTCCTTCAGGTTTAATGTCAGCATAAAGGATGGCAAGCTGAAGAACACAGGGAAATGCCCAAACCTCGCAAAATGAAAAGAGCAAACACTTCAGTAGCTGTCCTTACTGTTTTGTTCCTGCTATCATCTAAGCCAGTGACCCAGGATCATCATACAGCACCCTACAGACTCACATGAGGTCTTCTGCTGGTTGCCACATGTAATGCTCCTCTAGTTTTCCTAAGCCACAAAATCAACAGGAAAAACAGGTCCAGGTCCTTTGCATAGAAACATAAGCCAACCTTAAACTCAGTTCTCTCCAAAGATTTGCTGTTAGTGTTGAGCTGACAAACTACTGAGAGAACATAAGGGAAAGACCACAGGGAAAGAAACCTCGTGGCTGCACCTTCAGCAGTGCCACTTCCTGTGGCCTCCACCTTAGGAGCCCTTCTTCTCCACGCTTCTCCCATCCAGAACCCCAGGGTCAGGAGGTTTTCCTCTCACTTAACTGGCAAGTTAACAAGCTGGGCTTTTCATCTCATCCTCCATAAAAACTCTTTTTCAATAGTGTTTTGTAACATACCAAATATATTGGAAAATGGAACATGTAAGAAATTTAGCCATAAACAAACATGAAAGATAAAGGGTATGGTTTAAACTTCCAAAACAGTTTTGAACCCACAAGTCTAACCTACCAACTAAATTTCTCACACTGATAGTTATAAGACTCTTAAAGTTGCTGATTTTAATCATTAAGCCATTTCTGTATTCAAATATAATTCCAAATCATAATTATATTGCCAACTTCATAAGAAGCACAGCACTGAAAAACATTTATTATGTGTTTTTTTATGCTGATAAGCTGGGGCTAATGTATAATAATACAGTATCAAATATATGTTTCAGGGAATAGTAAGGAACATGCTTAGTTAAGTAATTCATAGCATAGTAGAGAACTGCTGGTTTCCAAATAATACTATGTTGCTGGTAAGAATTACAAACCATGATTGTAACTAATTTTCAGCATGTTTACTGTTTTTACATCTAAAATGTTAAAATTGTTAATAAATAGATGGTTAAAACCACAGGCCTCTAAATTAGCTAATGTTCCTCTAATATAGTCTATCTAAGGGGAAAATATCACTCATGCATGTAATAAAAGAAATTTAAAATCAGTTGAGACATAGTAACAAAGCTGTGAGGTTCTATAAAGTACTTAAACCTGTAACATTTGATTAAGTAAAGGGATTCTCATCCATGTAACCTCGCACACCTCAAAACCCTTCTGACTCAACAAGCTGGCAGAATCTTTCAAAAACTAAGCCAACAGGCAGCAATATTTTCTGTGTCCTTAAGAAAAAAACCTGAGTGCCAATCAGAGATGAATGCAGTATTTTACCTGAGTTGGAAGCAAATGTTGAACCAGCAACACAAGTGGACTTAGATCAACTTTGCAAAAGCAAGAACTCTAGCCATTTGATTTAAAAAATATAATTTACAAATTGATGAACATATACCCAATTCTCATCCCCACAGAAAACGAATTCTACCCTAAACTGAAATGGATACACACCCAATTCTTATCATTGATGGCTATTACTCTAAATTAAAGTACTCAGATTTTAAAGTAGAAAAGATGACAAAACAACGCACTCCTATTACTAAGAATCTCAGAAAAAAAATTACCACGAAGATAAGCTGTTCTTCATGCTACATTTTCGATCTACTATTTGAATGCCAAATATACACAGCCTTCGCTCCTAATAAAAATCCCTACCACTAAGGTAAAGCAGTTAATTTTCCAAGCAAGCATCTCCATCAGAGAGAATTCAAGCTGTTTGCTATCCATCCTGATTTCACAGAAGATTCACACACTGTCACATACAGGGGTGCATATGTACTAATTCATGGAAACACAGAACTAATGTTTACTTGAGATGCAGGCAGGCTAACCACCAAATGCAGACACCAAATGCAAGAAAATACAAACGCAGAAACTCATGCTCACTCTGTTAAGTCAGTGTGCACATTTTACATTTTCAATGCAAGCCAGGCACATCAGAGACCGACTACAACATGTGTTGGTCTCTGTCGAATCTAGACTTAACATCCCTCTCCTTGACAATTCCTTAGTTCAGAACTTTGAATGTAAAGCTAACAGAAAGTAATACTATGCAAAACGACCTGAAGTTTGCCTTAAAATAATTATACCCTTAAAAATAGAAATTTATCTACCTCATTAGTGTTCCATCGGTGCCTCTCTTTTGGTAAACTTGAACATTTCGGCAGACATTCAAGCAGCTTTTTCGGTAAAAAGATTTTTACATGACTACTATTGCTGTTCCCATGATCATCTATAAAGAAGAAAACAATAAATTCAGAGAAAATAAGAGAAAAGCCTCCTTTTCAGTACACTGGCAAGGCCACAAACAGCAGCTCAGTTTAGCTGTGAGATCATGAGCATCAGAGGGTCGCCCTGCCTTGCACAGTGACATGAGTCTATAGGCTTATCAGATGGAGGGAGCAGGAGCCTGACTGCAAGCTTCCAAGGCAGGACTGAGCTCTGCTCCATCACAGGCCAGCAAACAGGGACTATCCCAGAAGCTGCCCAAAACCCATGTTTCCATGATGCACATCAAAACCACAAAGTGATTTAACCTCACACATCCCAAGAATCTTTTATTAACCAGTTGAAAAAGTTTTAAATTTTTAGGTAGGAAGAATTATAATAATGCACTACTAGCTTATTCATCAACTAACATTCCTTCCTTCCCTAGGATATAAACGAGCTGTACCCTTCGGTATTAACTGTAAGAAATTAATTATAAGAAATATGCCCTGTAGTTAGCTTACAGCTTTCAGAGGCTTACAGCCTCTCTACCCTGAATTTAAAGACATATAACTTTAGGTAACTTAATTTACAGGTACATATATGGAGAATTAATGTATTTGATCAAAATGTTAAGTTCCTTAATTGAAACTCCACAGTATGTCCAACTAACTTGATAACCAGGCTACCAAATGGTTTCTACTTCAATTCTTTACATAAGTCACTTATTTACATATCATTTATCATTCCACTCCTGTTATACAGACCCTTTGATTGGCTCAAAAATCCTTGCCAATTGTTGTAAATTTAGTTCAAGATTCAAAACTACCCACTCCAACATTTTTAATGCTAAATGAAATCCCCCCCGTATATATCCAAAGGGTACAATGTTTAACTAGACACAAAGGAGTAGCATATTAAAACACTGAAGACTGAATTGACTCCAGTGAGACAGTCTTATCAACTTTTTTATATTAATAAGGTATAATAAAAACATGAAACTCAGAGCTATGAGTCTGATTTTAGCCCAGTTCTGCTACTTTCTAATTGTGTGACCTTGGGTAAGTTACTTAATATTTTCAGTTTATCAAAATCATCAATTAGAGAACTAGATATTACCTCTTTCAGGGATAAATCTTTATAAAATTTACTGTCATTCAATAATACGCCTCAAAACTGATCATTACATAGGTATGAAGATATTTATGATAAAAGTGAAATGAAACATTTTCTAGTTGTTTACTGCGCTTCTGTTTAGCACAGTATACTTTCTGAATGTATTTTGAAAAAGAATTTAAAATTTTTCAGAAAATTATCTCCAAAGTTTTTCATCTGATTAACACATTTCTTCTCATGGAAAAGATCTTAAAAAGAAAATACTAAGCATAGAAATAGTCTAAAAAAATTTACTGAATCATATAGAACATTTTATAGGGATGAACTTAAAGAGACTTTTAGCATACGAAATCTTTTCTGGTCCATGAACTACAAAACCAATTGAATTAAAATATGATCATATACTTCCACTGCAAGACAAAAACTTAAAAACTGACTTTTAAGAATCTAAAGTTTTGATTTTGTAGCAAAATAAAATTAAATTTTTTAACAAAAAGAAACTATTCAACTAAAAGTTCACGGAAAGTTCTATATTAATTATACTATAAAATCTTCCTAATTTTATGAGCTATGCAGCTCCCTGCACTTCATCCTCCCAAGGGACGTGCCATGGGCCATAAAACTTTAAAGCACAGAAGCCCAAAGCACATGAGCCTTTACCTCCCTTCTTTCTGTCCCTAACTGGTTTTATTTTCATTTTTTGAAAGTACTTATGATGTACATAATTTTTGAAAGTAGAGGTGAAACTCTAAAACCTCCACTCTATTCAAATGTTCAGTATTTACTGGGTTATCTTTTATGAAAACAGCACTATGCTCAGTGCTCTAATCGATGGGCCCCCTCTGCCCTGCATGTGAATGATCCTATCTCTGAGAAAGCCATTTGTTTAAAGCGGAATTCTAAACACTAATGAACAGAATATTAAATCCCAGCTTCTATCTCTGTGATCACAACCTCATATTAATTTTCTGTCCTTTCAGTCTCTTTAAGAAACCTATGCCCTGTGGTAAATAAAAGCACCTTGGGGCTTAGGGGGGCCTTCTTAACAGCGTAACTAACTGTAATAGGAAAAGCTTTGGTCTCCAATCTAATACCAAATCAGGCAGCAGTGATTTGGCCCAAAGGCTTTTAAGGAGAAAGCAAAGCAGAAGGGCTGTGTAAGCACTGTCTCAATCAAGTATCTAAATATAGCACTTCATGGGGTATGCAGCCAGGGGTTAAAAAGGGAGAGAAGTACCACAGGCCAATGGATTCCCCTTCATCAGTTTTTAAACTGTATAATTTCCAGAATTTTAGGTCCATATAGAACATAAACTGGATGTTTTTAAGAAACATAGCAATGGGTAAATCTTCCCACTGTACATTATGAAAATGACAATCTCAATATTGCAGAAAGAATTATTAGAAACTCAAAAAGACAAAATGTTGAAACTTAAGACTTTCAAATGCTGGTGCTTCCAGGTAAAGTATGATAAAGAAAAATTCTGCCTTCACACTGGAAAAAAACTGTTCATATAGCAATACTGCATAAAAATGTGTTTTTAATTAAGAGCTATTTAATGTTTTAAGGTAACTCTAAATGATTAAATACATGTGCCAGTTTTTAAATCCTAATAGCAGTATCATAATAATAAAATTTAGATATACATATGCTTCGACTGCAACTCAGTATTCAATCCAAACAGTTAAACTCTGACACTGCAGAATGGGAAGGTCAACCAAGTGACAGTGTAACATTCTATTATCATTTTCTAACAAAATATGCATGTGTGATAAATGACTCTACAAAATAATTTTCCAACTTCCTCCACAATAAAAACATAACTAGTCAAGCTTTTGAAATTGACAGATGACAGCTATAATTCTAGAGAATAAACCACCCTTTCTAACCAATCTTCAAATATTTTCCAAACAAAAATTTTAGAGGCACAGTATAACTTGGCTAAATCTTTCTAACCTGTACAAAAATGCTTATTCATCTAGTTAACACAACAAAAAGTAGACTTCTTCCTTTTCACTGTTTCTAAAAATGAAGAATCATGGGCTGGGGATTTGGCTCAGTGGTTCCGGCGCCTGTCTTGCAAGTGCAAGGACCCGGGTTCGATCCCCGGTAGCCACATACCATACTGGGTGTGGAGACTCACCCCAGCAGCAACCAGTACCACATACCACAGTGCCGGGCATGGTGGCTCACGCCTATAATCCCAGCACTCAGGAGGCAGAGGCAGGAGGATTGCTGTGATGTGAGTTGGAGGCTGAGCTCAGGGCCAGCCTGAACTACAAAGCGAGACCCTGTCTCAAAAAACCAAAAAAAAAAAAGAAAAAGAAAGAAGAATCATGTTGCCAAAGCACTTTTAAAGCCAAAAAAAGAAATATCTGACCTGTTCCTTGAGACACCCTGTGTGATTACCTTTCTGCAAAGTAAATTATAATTAAATTAAGTCTAACCTAGAAAGGACACCTCCTTTTTATTGTGATCCATAATTTTAAAAAATCAAATGATTTTGGTTCTGTGAGTAAACACTATTATCCAATCAAACTGATTATGATTCATCTCTTCACCTCTAATCCCAACTATTCAAAGTAAGTTAGTACAACTGCGTCACCAATTGCTAGATCGTACTGGAAATATATCTGATCAACAACTTGGAGTGGTGAAATTTAAAAAAAGCTCTACAATTTTCTGTTTAGTCTAATTGTTATGTGCTTAGATTTAATTAGCAGGATAGGAATTGATGCAGGAAAACATGAGCAGTACTGTGCGCTCCAGGCAGTATAGTGCACACAGCAGTGAGCACCTCCATGACCAAAGAGGACCTGCATGTCACTTTCATCCCAAGTACTAAGCAAGCACCAACTACCTGCCAAGCAATGGTCAGATTTTGCACTGTTCTTTTCCAAAGAAAGTCTCCAAAGTGAATTAAACCCAAATGTATACAAAAAAATGTTTCAAAGTTTTAAAATATTAATTATTTTTAAAGAAGAAAATTATTAGTTTTACTATTTAACACTCTCTTCTTAGTAGTATCATCATCATATCACTTATTCCTATTTCTAAGTGGTTCAGATTTACCTTTTTCCTGTCAATCACATTATTCAGTCCCTTGTCCAGGTTTAAGTCAATTCATACCTTAGGTCTAATAAACACCTATTTATTTACATTTCCATTTTCTTTGTTTTTTTTTGTGTGGTATTGGTTGTTTTGTTTTGTTTTGTTTTGTACAGAGCGTCACTTAGTCAGGCTGGTCTTGAACTTGCCAGGTAGCACAGACAGGCCTTGCGTGTTGAATGATGATCTATCCCCCTGCCTCAGCTGCCTGAGTCCTGGCATTATAGGTTTGCACCATGCACTCAGCTGAATTTACATTTTCAATCTAAAAATATATAAGTAAGGGCAGACAAAGCAGGGGCCTGACAGCCCTCCAAACTATCATACCAATTTGGGACTGGGGGCATTTTTTCTTGCATTATTTCATTCAGTTGCAACTGTGTACTACTACATGTGGCCAAGTGAATCAGTGTTCTATTACTGGCTAGGGGTAAACACTTGTGGGACTCTACATTGCATTCTTTCCGTTCATCCTTAAAATAAAACATAAAAGCTTAGTTACTCTCAGTTTACAGATGAGGAACATGAGGCTGAGATTAATCTGTTCGATAAATATAGTGATAAGTGGCTCATGTTGGGTCTCAGACCTGACCTGTGGCTTCTCCCACAATGCCACATTGCTCCTACTGTCACCTGGAACCAGGATCTAGACTTCTGGAACTCTTCTGTCTCTATCTGGTATTTGCAGAGTGCTCAGACTTTTCTGTGAAATTGAATCCATTGCCTTTTTGAATCCTCACAGAAGCTTCAGGAGGACAGTATTCGATCTCTACCCCAGAAGGATTAAGTAACTCATCTAAGATCACACAGCAGTTAAAGGCAGAACCCAGGCCTCTGAGTCCTGGCCAAAGGCTCTTCCCACTGCCCTACGATGAAGGAGATATGCTCACTGCCAAGCCCACCCCTTCTGTAAGTCAAAAGCTTTTTCAAATCCTACCTTCTATAGGTGGCACGGTGTTGAGAACACAGTAGGTGCTAGTTCCGCAGAATACACTTTGGGAAACGCTCTAAGGAAACAGAAAATAAAATGTAAAACTAATCTTTGAAAAAGATATAATCTGGCTCTTCTGTGATATTCCTGCCAAAGATGCAAAACCTGAATCTAATCATAAAGAAACATCAGACAAATCCAAAATGAGGAACATTCCACAAAATAACTGGTCTGCAATCTTCAAGAGGCTCAAGGTCATGAAACTGAGAAAAGACTGAACTGTTCTTTATTAGAAGAGACTGAACAGACAACCAAACATGTGCCAAGGTTCTGATTGAACATTTATTTACAAAAGTCACTGCTGGGTCACCAGGATTTGAGCATTCAATGATAGAAATGCCTCAATATTAATTTCTTGATTTTGATTACTGTATTGCAGTTTGGGCAGAAACTGCTCTTATTTTTAAGAAATATACAGTAAGGTATGTGACACTGATGAAAATACTGGCGACTTATTTACAAATGCTTCAATGTGGAAAAGTACTTCACACCATAGGGTTAAGACTGTTTCAGAACAAGATGTGGGTGGAAAAGATCTACACATGTGAACACGTCTTATGTGTGATTTTACCAGGACATATATGTGCTAAACATGCTTACTAAGACCCAATATCACCTTCATTAAATAGTCCATATCTGCGACATTATGAACCACATCCCAGCAACACACCCAAGACACCATTCACATAGAACAGCCTCCTGAGGGCAGGTGAGCAGTGCAGCAGACAGAAGTCAGAAGATGATGCCTCTGCCTTTGGGCTGCTTAATTCAGATATAATTATCATGTTGCACAGAAAAATCTTCCCAACAATAATGTAAAGAAAGAACATAATTTCTTTGGTCTTGTAAATCAATTATTTTTCAGTCCTAAAAAAAATTCCTATGGCTAGTTTTAAGTATTACATCCTACACTATAAGCCATGTATTTATGTAGTTGGAAAACCAAAGACAGTATACAAATTCAATGACTACCCTTAATATTTCATATTTAAAATACAAAGGGCTCCGTTCTACCACTTACTAGCGAGCTGTCCCTGGTAACCAAGCCTGTCTGTATTACAGCTGGATGACACCTGTGCACACTGTCTCCAAGAAGGTGAATTAAAAAGGGTAACACACATGAAAGCATCTTAAATTCAAAAGGACTACAAAAATATAAAACACTACCATTACAATGCTGATGATGATAATCTTTAACAATCCCTAATATTTTCTAAAACAGAGACCTGCCTGAACTTTTTCACGCCAAAAAGGGTGTCAAAATCCAACTAAACTTGTTTTCCATGATTTTAACATTTCCCTCTACCTTATACCCATGATAAGTGCTTCAAAAGTCAAATTATTTTCAGGATCCATATACTAAATCTTTCCTCATAATCTTTTCCCAGCTGCCAGGACAGCCATCAGCTCTTTCCGCTTCTAGCAAATGATCACTCCAAGGCTTTTCCCATCCTTCCCTGTGTGACTCAGGGGTAGCTACCTCCAATCTATCTATCTGTCTGCTGCACTAACCACCTGCACTGGCCCCAGCTCCAAGGACTCTCCTCAGCGTGTCAGTTTCCACCCCTAAGAGCAAAAGGTGAGACCCAGCCTCCCTCTGACATGTCAATCTCCAGCATCACCCTGCAGACTACAAGGAGGCCACATCTCATCTTTACGCAGTTTCTGAACTGAAATTTTATGATGTTTAAAAAATGCCTTCCATTCAAGGCTTATAATGTTTTTCTGGCTTTCTATTACCAAAAACAGCTTCAGTGGCTTTCAAAAAACCTCAACAATAGTCTCATGTCAAAACCTTAAAAGTCACTAATATTTGGTGGGACACACTAATGACTTCACAAAAAAAGGGATTTTCATATTCAAAGTCTGATGCTAAGTAAGTTAGTAGTAAAATGTTCTAAATATGTAACAGGAAAAATTAAGCATTAAAATAACATATATCACAAATATGAGAGGCAAAAGTGAATTTGCTTTCTCTGGAGTGTATCAAACAGAGTCTCAACAATTAACTTAGCTCCAAAGGAAACTCACAATAAATGAAGTGATATCTAGTAGATCATCACCCTAACCTCCCAAACTCCAAATTCTGAAGCAAATAAGCAAGAGCACAAGAACATGGGAGAGTGATAAGGTAGGGCTGGGCTGGGGAACACTGTCCTGTGCCGGGCACTGGACCATCCCTTTATATTTTTGTGCACAAACTGCTTAGGGTCAGCCATACAGATAGCACACCAGGCCCAGTGTCCACAGAGCTGAAGTGGTCCAGCCCAGGTCCCCATATGCTGCCTCTCCAGTCAGGACAGCGGAGTGGAAAAGCACAAGCGTTCCACGTAGATGCAAGTTCATATCCTCCCCCAGCAGTAAAGTCCTGCAGCTCTTCCTGGCTGCATCTGCAGTTCCACCAGGAAAGGTCTTTCAGGAAGCTGTAATGTCAGGGTTGGACACTCCTGTGGTGCCTTTGGGGCAGTTTGTGTTTTCTTCCCAGAGCACACACATGAAAGAAAACCCGATCTGTGTGAGGACACCACTTACTGAAGGAGCTGGGATCCAGCAGGGACCAGCCAGGGTCCATGCTAAAGGGACAAGGCAGACAGCAAGGTGACACTTTAATAAGGTTAAATGCTAGCAAGGAAATAAAACACAGAGCACATTACTGTGAAAATTCAGCAGGAATTTTTTTTATTTTTTTAAGTTTTTTGAGACAGGGTCTCGCTCTGTGGTTCAGGGTGGCCCTGAGCTCAGCCTCAAACTCACATCACAGCAATACTCCTGCCTCTGCCTTCCGAGAGCTGGGATTACAGGCGTGAGCCACCACGCCCGGCATTGTGGTGTGTGGTGCTGATTGCTGCTGGGTGTGAGTCTTCACACCCAGTATCGTATGTGGTTGTTGGGGAATAGAAGCCTGGTCCTTGCGCTTGCAAGACAGGCGCCAGAACCACTGAGCTAACTCCCCAGCCCCAGTAGGAATTTTTTTTAAATCTTGGGTGGTAGTTCTGAAATGCTATTTTGTTTTGTTTGAGACATGGCCTCACTATGTATTCCAGTCCAGCCTTAAACTCACTATGCAGGCCAGGTTGGCCTCAGCCTCCAGAATACTGGGATTACAAGTGTGCATCACCATATCCAGCTGGTAGGACTTTTCTGCATTATTCCCGAATGTACATCTGTGATGGAGTGAAGAAAATGCTTGACTGAAATATCAAGAAACCAGGTTTTCATCACTACCCAGTTCAATACTTTTCAGCCTCATGGTCATCCAATGAGATTTTTTTAATTTCTGATGCTCCAGCATCAATTTAAGGCACAATGTCTGAGGAGGGGACCCAAGCATCAGTGTATTTCAATAACTCATAAGCAACCCAAAGATGCAAAATAAACAGCTGTGTAACTCTGGCCAATTCTGATTTTCCTGCTTTCCTCAAGAGTTACACGGGAAGGGCCGGGGATATAGCTCAGTGGTTCCGGTGCCTGTCTTGCAAGCGCAAGGACCCGGGTTCGATCCCAGTAACCACATAACAATACTGGGCGTGGAGACTCACCCCAGCAGCAATCAGCACCACATACCATAGTGCTGGGCATGGTAGCTCACGCCTGTAATCCCAGCACTCGGGAGGCAGAGGCAGGAGGATTGCTGTGATGTGAGTTGGAGGCTGAGCTTGGGGCCAGCCTGAACCACAAAGCGAGACCCTGTCTCAAAAAACCTTAAAAAAAAAAAAAAAAAAAGAGTTACACGGGAAGTTGACAACTTTATGTGCACATGGGTCACTTAAGGATTTCTGTTTAAGTGTGAGTTCTGAGTCACAAGTCTGTGTGGGACCTTAAAGTCGCCTCCAAAGAGCCCCAGTAATGCCACTGCCATGATTTATGGCTGCATCTTGAGTGTTATGAACCACATGATCCACCTAAAACATCAGGAATTAGAAAAATGATCTAAAATAATTCTTCCAATCCTGACATTTCTCAACTGTACAATTTATAAATTCCTAATAGACTAAAAAAGTACTTTTGTCTGGTAATACAGACCATAATACAAAAATATGCCAGAACACCCAAGCAAGACACGAAAAGAAACTATAGGGATAGCTACTCAACTAAGGATAGTGCCCAGTATCTGCTACAAGCACACCAGACAGGAGCCTGAGTCCCTGTGTTCAGAACGTGCACTACTAGTTGAGGAGATGATAATGGAAAAAAGATAATAAAATAGTAATACATGGCTTACTAAAGGGAAAAATGAGGGGCAGATGGCAAAGTTGTAAAAATGTAGTGTACCAAGCACAAACTCTTTGAAGGCAAGGACAATGTTTTATTCATTTTGTCTCTCTTCAGAGAACCTGGGTCAGGCTGTTACACACAGGTACTTCATTATATTTGTACAGTTTTTGGATGATGGATTAATGAAACAAAATGCCATATAATAGGAAATGATTACAGGCTTTGGAACAGAAAAGTAGCATGATGAAAACTATTTACAGTTCTTTGAAATAAGAACTGAGGATGTTTAAGTCTCCACAGAGTATCTTTAAAGTTAACGGAGAATCCACACAGCTTATTAAATCAAAGATAGAGACAGACCACAGTGAGTGCAATAAAACACTGTACCAATCAGAAGTGATACACTAAACTTCTGTCACTTACAAATCTTGACTTAGGTTCAGTCTTGAAATCCCTGGCCACTGCATTAAAACATTACAGATAAATAATCAGAGCAGTCTGTTTTGAGGCATGGTGTCTAGGTTAAGCAGGTTACCTCACAGAATAAACTGTAGCTCAGGTAAAGTCCAAAGCAGGTAACCCTCGTCAGCAGATAGCATCCCTCCCTGGCAATGGCACTGGCACCTGTGCTCTTTACATCTTGTGGCAAGGGGCTTCCTATGTCACTAGGTTCTCTGCACTGAGCGAGGTGAGGAAAGGGCACATACTGTAACTGTGCCTGTGCCTGTGGCCAGGTCTGGAGTCAATACATCTCTACAGTCATCCCACTGACGAGAATTTGGCCACAAGGCCTTAGCCAATGGGAAGGAAAGCCAGGAAACGCCCAGAAAAAGGAGGCAAGTTTCAGAATCAACTAGCAGTCTCTGCACAATGCCTTTTGGAAACTGTCTTTTAATTACAGAAGTCAGTTCCCTTCAGAAACATCTTCTGCCAACCTACAACTCCACCTTTAATCCCTAAGCCATTCGGAAGATAAAACCAATCCAGTATTTCTTCAATGATAAATATTTTTCAAGATCCAACTGGATTAAAAAGCATACGTGAAAGAGTCTGGCTTATTCATCCCAGTGTCTCCACTACTTAATTCAATGTCTGCCACAAAAACAAGTTCAAATTATGTGTTGAAATTACAATTGAGTGGCACTTCCAAAACTCCACTGGAGTAACATGGCCCCATCTCCTGCCCTGCCTGACTGAAGGCCTTTGTCTCTCCTAAATGCTGCCCTCCCTCGCTAATGCCACTCTTGAGTCTTCTCCCATCCCATGTTCTTCTGGACAAGTGGCTAAGGTACTGGGCCTCCAGGCCCTGTACCAAGACAGGACCATATCGGGAACTGTGCAGCCTCAATCCAGCAATGCTGTGTATATATTTACAAAGAACTATATCCCTTTATTCAACAAATCAGGCAGTGTCTCTTGACCACTTAGAAAAATGTGTGGGCAGGAACATACTCAACAGCTTCACCTATACTGAGAGCTAACCCTCAACTGGCTGCAGCACAAGCCTGCTAAAGAAGCACAGGGTCAATCAAGAGACAAGCTCTGGGGACGCTCTATAAGATCAGACAACGATATCTCAAGACTGAACAAAAAAATATGTACCTCTAAACACAAGCAGCTTTAGCTTTATCCTTTTTCTGGACCACAAAAGATGAATGGGAAAACACATACATTAGTACAGTACAAAAATGTTTTGTGATACATATTACCTCTTTCCAGGAAGTTTAAAATATACCATTGGTACTATTGTACTACAATAACCTCACAGCACTCCTATGGGATAGAGACAAAATTAAAGCATACACTTGCATTAAAAGGAAAAGGTCTGGTAGGTAGTGCCTTCCTCCTCCTGGGACAGGCAAAATAAAACACTGCAATGGGAACCTCTGCTGAAATTGGGGCACAGACCATTTAGGATCTCAAATCGAGTTCAACACCTACAGTTAAGTTCAAAAGCAAATCACAAACAGCCACAGAACTAAACAGCCTATGGGAACCAGCTCTAGAATAGAACCAGCATGATATGGGGCCTGAGAAATCAAATTAACTGACTCACTCTTATCAGAGATTTAGGCCAGAGATTTAGCTCAGTGGTTCCGGCACCTGTCTTGCAAGCACAAGGGCCGGGGTTCGATCCCCAGTAACCACATACAATACTGGGTGTGGAGACTCACCCCAGCAGCAACCAGTACCACATACCAGTGCCGGGCGTGGTGGCTCATGCCTGTAATCCCAGCACTCGGGACGCAGAGGCAGGAGGATTGCTGTGATGTGAGTTGGAGGCTGAGCTCAGGGCCAGCCTGAACCACAAAGCGAGACCCTATCTCAAAAAACCTTAAAAAAAAAAAAAAAACTATCAGAGATTCATGTAAAGCATGTTTAAAGTGATTTCAGAATTTTAAAAAAAAATCTTTCCAGACTAAATCACAATATCATTAGAATTTTCATAAATTTAACTTGGCCAGGAAGGCAATATACGCAATAGTTTGAAAATAATCAAAGAGCACTTAATAAATGTTCACATTTGTACAAATACGTATCTTCCAGCAGAACATATTCAGAAAATAAACTATACAAGATTTAAAATTATATTGTTTTGATGGTACTTCTTGTAACTATTACTACTAATGGCAACAATTTTTTAACTCCTCAGACATAAAATAAAGCAGTACCATGTACCTGTAAGAAGCATTTTCTTAATTAAAAATCCTATTTTCATCCTAAGGTAGTAGCAACATTACGCCTACTCTAGAAAAGAGGACATGAAGCCAGGTCTGGGCGCCTGGCCAGGACAACCAGGAGGGGACCCCCCCATCCTTCCTGCGCCAGCACTTCAACAAGAACACATGGTTCAGTCCCTGGAAAGGCAGCAACTCTTCTCCCAAAACTTAGGGCAAAGGAGTAAACAAGCTCTTACAGAAGGCTGAAGCAAATGCGTCCCAAGCTGGGGGATTGGAGATGGGCATCTGTCCCAAGGGGTGGCAAGGAACACAGAGCACATGCCTGGATGCTGATCTTATCTAACAAAAAGCCTCTGTGCTTCCAAACATCTTTTGGTCCACAAGCCAGACCACCCATGTCCCATAACTACTGCCCAGAAGAATAAAACCTCATCAAAAGTAAGGACACAGGATACCGTTGCTCATAACAGCAACGAGGCGATGCCAGGAAAATGGCAGCCGCACTCCCCCAACAGACTCGGCTCCTGAAAGCCTCACTCACTCCACACACAGCCAGAACTAGGAAGGAAGCCAAGAGAAACTCGGTGGGCCAGAAGAGATGTGCACAGAGTCTATGCGCATGGCTCACCTACTTCACAGAGAGAAGAGGCTCTGCGACCCACATTCCTAGCTCGGTTACTATTAAATGACTCACAGTTCTAACAAGCTTAATTATCAGGTTGCCAGACCCGGGGATGATCATAGGCAACAAATCGGAAAGGGAGAAAAGAGGCCTAACAGTTGACAACGGACAGAAGAAAAAGAGTGACAAGGACAGCAAGGGCAGATTTTTTCAAACAATACAAGTTGGATAAAAGGCCTTGAAAGATGCAGCAGTTTGGGATCATTTATCATAAAGGCAAACACTCCTCTCAAACGGCCCTAAAAATAGCACTGTTTTAAATAAAGCCCAGTTCAATAGCTAATGTACAACACAATGAATCCCAGTTAACAAGAAAAACGTAAGTTCAGCTCCATGTATACACGGAGAAGGAAATACAGTTTATTACCTTTTGCTTGCATATCATTCCACACTAGATAAAATACTTCCATATGGATCACCTCGTTCCATCCGCAACAAAATCATAAGGCAAACAGGGCAGAAACTGTCAGTGGCCAGGAACAACATGGTAAATAATTCTATTTTGACAAAGCAGATGGGTTTGACACTGACAGTTACAGGCAATATGTCAATCTAACTGCACAACAGACAGGAAAAGGCTCTATGCCCTTGTTTGGGAGGAAGAGAGGTCAGAAAGCTGCCTGAGGGCCTCCTCTTAACTACACCTGAAACTTCACTTCCAAACATCTTTCCATTTGCACCCAGCAGGGTACACCCACCAGGGGCTGCACCTGGAGAACTGCACTAATCTTCCTGCTCCCCTATCCCTCCTCTGATGGTGCACAAACTCCATAAAGCATAGCCACAATCCTCATCCCCAATGTTAAAACCTGTGTGCAGTCCCACCTCTTGCCATGGCTTCCGACCAGCACGATGTGCAAAGCTGAAGAGCTGTCTGTCACTCCTGTGCCTGGGCCACACAGACCGCAACATCTATCTTGTTACTGACGACACATGAGGGCTCCAGAGAAGCAGACAGCCATGTGAAGGAGGCCCAGGTGATCAGAACTGAGTGACCTAGCTAACAGCCAGCAAAGGGCTGAGGCCTCAATCAACACCCACTCAGAAATGGCTCCTTCCTTCATGTGCCCCAGGAGCTGGGAAGCAGGGCCCTTTCTGGCCATGCCTTCCCAAGGAAGGCTGCAGGTTGTGGGCCTGGCCACACCCTCCAAACAGCACAGCACCCTGAGATCACAAAACACGTGTGGCTGAAGGCACTAAGCCTGTGGTCATTTGTTACAGCAGCAGGAGGTAACTAATACACCACAAATCACCACACCTCTTCCTTTCCCTGCAGTATACTTAAATGCTACAGCATTACAAATGACAATCTCCCTTCAAACTTCTGCACTAGCATCCTTGACTTTGTTCTTCCCATTCAATTATACCTCTCTGGCCAATCTAGGCCTCTACCTATCCTCCTCCTGTCACATCTCTGCTGTCAAGCTCCTCTTACCTCCCAGGCTCATCTCACTCACTACGCAGAGTTCCAAATTTTTTCTCCTTTTCAGGTAATGGGAAACTGAACCCACACCTTCACATGTGCTAGCCAAGCACTCTATCACTTAACTATATTCCAAATCATCTTTATTTTTTGCAACAGGACCTTGCTAAGTTGCCCAAAGCTGGCATCAAATTTTCCTCTCCTGCCTCAGACTCCCAAGTAGCTAGGGTTGCAGGTTCTGTGCCACCAAAATGGGCTGTAACCCAGTTTCTTAATTCCTCCTAATGGACTTGTTTGTTCATGCAACCACAGGCACAGTTCTGGGCACAGTGACACAACTACAAGCCTTTAAAAAGATCACTGCTTTCAAGAAGTCTATGATTCCATGTGGCATGCTGGCATGTATGTTTGCCCTCCAAGCAGACTCATCAACCTTTCTACTCTGCCTTATTCAAGGGAAGCTATCTCCATGACATCGGCCTTGGGTTCTCTTACTCACCAAAAGTACAATGGGGAAAAACACAACAGATTGATGTGAATGAGTCCCTCATCTCTTATCCACATTTCCCATGTTGTGCTGTACAGACATGCTCTGAAGCTACTGCAATTACATCTAACACAGATACTTCTGTGTCTAGTCTCTCGTCAGTATTCTTTATCTCACTTGGACCTCACCAAATTACCTTGTTGTTCAAGTTTTAAAAATCTAGGAGTCCATGTCTCTCAAGTACCATATTCCACCAGCCACAAAATAGTCTCTCTCACATAAACATACAACTCAGCCACATTAGCTTTCTTCAAATGCTACAGACACTTCCTGCCAGGAGTGATTTTCTCCTGATTCCAGTCCTTCCTAGTTGTTCATTCATTCGGCCTGCAGTTACTAAGTCCAGGAACTCAAGACTAATTTTTTTTTTTTTTTTTTTTTTTTTTTAGGTTTTTTGAGACAGGGTCTCGCTCTGTGGTTCAGGGTGGCCCTGAGCTCAGCCTCCAACTCACATCATAGCAATCCTCCTGCCTCTGCCTCCTGAGTGCTGGGATTACAGGCGTGAGCCACCATGCCCAGCACCATAGTATGTGTACTGATTGCTGCTGGGCGTGAGTCTCCATGCCCAGTATTGTATGTGGTTACCGGGGAATCGAACCTGGGCCCTTGCACTTGCAAGACAGGCACCGGAACCACTGAGCTAACTCCCCAGCCCTCAAGACTGATTTCTAAAACCATGCATTTGGTTGTAGGAGAAAGAGGATTGTACAAGCAACTCCATTAGGAACCAAAATGGGCTGTGATCAGGAGGACCTTAGAGTGCTATGGTTGAAAAAAAGCAAGGAACCTGATCAGGTCCAAATAGAAGTAAGCAAGGTCAAGAAGGCAAAAGAAGTCTTTTATAAGTACAAACCCAGAGGCGAAGGACAGAGAGCAGGCCAGCAAGCGTATGTATGCCGTGCACCTGCATTCTGGAAGAACTGCAACTTCTAACTCAAGGCAAAGCAGGGTGCGAGGCCTACAACCAAGAGGAGGCATGGGGCCCTGGCACGAGTAGAATCTAAAACCTTTAACACAATGCTTGTGCCTGAGTTGTATGTGGAGATGTTAAAGAGGTAAATAGGTGGCTCTTATTAGCACCTTAACAGGGAATCGACTTTATCCAATCAATTCTACTCCTCTGCTTAAAAAAATTATAAAAGGCTCTTCCAGAGCAGTGAATAAAATTCAGACTCCTTGTCGGCCTTTCTAAGACTCTGCAACCTTACCCCAACTTCTTTTCTGGCTCACCTACCACCCACATGCACCTCATCCTCTCCTGGCGTTACCTTTCCTCTTTCCTATGGTTGGAACTTCTCCTTGAGCCACCATGTTTGCCTGTCAATGACTCCAGGTCAAATTCTACCCCCTCTAGGAAGTCTTCCCAGGTCTTCCAAGTGCCCTATGACAACATACCGAACCACTTTAATCAACCCCACCCCCGTTTGCTCCCCTAGAGGCTTCTAGAGTAAGTATGTAATGAAGTGAACATGAAGTATCAAAGACTAGGGAAAATGTTCAGAAAAATATTCAAACCTGCCAGTACTGCATTTTAAATGGCCAATCACAGGTCACAGAAAAACAATCATTTACAAATTATAGGAAAACAATCTAAAGCCTAAATTTTTATGTTTTTATATAAATATCTCCAATTAGACAGCTATATAAGATGTGTTTTCTAAAGTAACTAGGCTCAGAAAGATTGCTTAACTTCCTCAGTCACAAAGCACATTAGGGGCAAAGGCCAGAGCTCTCACACTGCTTCCTTAGTTATACAGGACCAGAACATAACCTGGCTCCATTCCCACCTCACAAACCACCTATCACTGGAACTTCCTTCTGTAACTCTCCATTCCTCCACGGCGCTGCTCAAAAAGCCTCCCCAGCCTCTCAGACAGCTGAAACTTTATAATCCCTGCGTTCTCTTCATATACTGAGTCCCAGTTGCCATCTCACATGGCACCCTGATTAATGTCAGGTTCACCACTGTTAGCTTCATGAGGACCCATTCTGTCCTTCCCTATGCCGAGACAGGAGGGGCACCTGATTATTACGTGTGCAGCAAATCGGCTTAGACTCTAAAACTTAACAGTAACTGATATTCACATGGATCCTGCAGGACAAAATCCTAGAAGAGCTCTCTGCAGCCTCTAAAATCACAATAATAAGTAATAACACATTTCAACATCACAATCTTCTTGTAACACATCCCAATGCTTTGGTAATTAAATATTCATATATGTAATTACTAATACTCTATTAACCAGTATGTGTTATGCAGATTACCTTTTTTTGCACAAACAAGATTTCAGCAAACTTTCAAATCAAAAGAACAGATTACAAGAAGCCAACACACTGGCTACATAGACTAGCTATTTGCTCTCTTGGAATCTACAAAGTCCAATTCTACTCTAAAAGCAGATTACAGTGTCTCAACAAGGCAAACTGCTGTACTAATACCACCACAGTATGTGTGTAAGGCAGGATGCTTGGGTGCTTGAGCTAGCCTGGAGTCCCTAAGCACAGAGCAGATCCATAAAAGGATTTTATTTCCCAAACTGATGCAAAGATTAAATGTAATCCCTGCTGCCTTTTTTGTAGAAAGTGACAAGCTCATCCCTTCGTTCAAATGAAAATATAAGGGAGCCAGAATAGTCAAAAGAATCTTGAAAAAGAAGAACAGGGTTGGAGGTCTGATAGTTCCAAATTTCAAAACTGATGAGGAAGCTATAGGGAGGGCAGAGGAATGGGAAAAACAGTGAATCAAGATGTGTTATGTACTGGTACAAATTCTCAGGGCTCAATGTGATCACAATATATGTATAAAATGTACCAATAAAATCAATTTTTTAAAAAATGAAGGCATGCACCTGTGACTCCAGCACTCTGGGACTCTGGGGCAGGGAGATCAGACGTCTAAGCTCTGCCAGGGAAACACAACGAGACCCTATCTCAAAATACGAAGAAAAGGGGCTAAGGATGTAGTTTGGTGTGAAGACCCCGGGTTCAATCTCCAATACCACCAAAAAAATTAATTAATTAAATTTAAAAATCACTACAAAGGGGCCAGGGAGTTAGCTCAGTGGTTCCGGCGCCTGTCTTGCAAGCGCAAGGGCCCGGGTTCGATTCCCCGGTAACCACATAACAATACTGGGCGTGGAGACCCACACCCAGCAGCAACCAGTACCACATACCACAGTGCCGGGCGTGGTGGCTCACGCCTGTAATCCCAGCACTCGGGAGGCAGAGGCAGGAGGATTG